>JASGAU010350953.1:0-11531 GCA_030220045.1 Australoheros facetus | reverse complement strand
CACACACACACACACACACACACACACACACACACACACACACACACTTTGTGTGTCTTCTGTGTTGCATTTATTGAGTCCAAATTATGCTTTCTGATTTGGTCAAACTGATGTCCAAACTAGTAGAACTCACTTTAGAAAACTAGTAGCAGCCAATTTATCAATAATTGTAAAGCACATTAATCATCACCCATCTTGACAGTAGATAAATTAAGATAATTTATCAAAGGCCATATATTTTATGAATTCGTCCCCAGCTTCATTTTCACTTTGAAGACAAAATGATGAATAGTTTTTTACAAATATGCTAAATAAACTGGCTATATGTCTTACATTTTGTCCTCGTAATTCCTTAATGAAATCATGGCTTTGATGTTTGAATATAGTAATGTGGTTATGATATAAATAATAATGATGATGATGTATGTCTATAATAATATTTGGGCAAACGTAAGTTGGCAGTGCTTAAAGATTGCTAGACTCATGCATTTGACAGGTTGGTTTTATTAAATTAAAAAAGTAAAAACAACAAATGTAAAGTAGAGACTCAAAAAGCTCATTGCAGATTGTGTATTTGAAGCCACTGTTACAGAGACTTTGTGTTTTAGTGTACAATGAGTCCATTTTGTAGATGCTGTGTTTTATTGAGCAGCACGTTTTCTCTGTGCTGCCAATAACATAAAAAACTGTAACCATTGTTGTTTTGTCAGTTTGGGGGATTCTTGTCATCCTCTCCTTTAGTTGTTGTTTGAGCTATGAGTCACGTCCCATGTTGGGTAATGCTTAAGATTGTCCCTGCTGCGTTCCTCCGCCTTCACTGTGGTCTCAGCGTCTGTAATTACTCTGAGTCGTTACAAAAATGTTCACATGACTGACATTTTGTGGGCGATGGGATGCTCTGTTGACCATAGAAGGTACTGGTGTCTGTATGTAACATTCTCGCATCCTTTAGCTTTCTTTGTGGTCTTGTTTTCATTTTCCCCAAAGCAACTCATCTAACCGACCGACTGGTTGACTGACGGGTCGGGCGGCTCACCTGCTGGGTGAGTAGCTGGATAGCTGCTGGCTTACTGCGGGTCTGCTGCTGATGAGTGGATTAACAGAAGGACTGGCTGGCCAGCAGTCTGGTTTGCTGGCTTCCTGACTGATTGGTTGGCTGCCTGCCTAGCCAAATGACTGGCTGCCTGGCTGGAGCAGTAACCAACGGGCTGCTTGATGGACGGTGACTCAAGGGATTGGCTTGCTGGCTGTCTGACCGACTGACCCCATCATCTTTATGGCAGTCAAAGCTCCTGCTGAAGTCTTTAAAAAGTCTCAATATATTAAAGTAAAAATAAATATTAGGCAAACTGTTTTTTTTCTCAATGCAGGCTAAGCCTAAATGAGCTTTCGTTTTTAGCTGCAGGAAACAACAGAGTAAAGTTTTATTTAATAGCAGCTAAGAGTGCAGAAATAGAAAAAAAAAACACTGCTTCTGAAAATGCTATCCACATGACTGACAGCATAAAAATGGCTTATTTTAAAATGATCATAAACGTGTTTGCTGTCAGTTCGCTATCCAAACATGAGGTTTACTGGGTGTTCTGTATATCAGAGATAGTGAAACTGAGCTGCTGGCTTTTACGTACCTGATGAGGTCGTCAGTGAATGCATCTCTTATCTTTAAATGCTAAAGTCTGGCAGAAATGCCCTTTAACTTCTGGGTCGGATCCAGAAATGGTAGCAGCCTTCAGCTGCCTGTCATTTGTTGCTGCTGCAATTCTCGATAAGATGTTCATGTTTTAGTTTCTTCCAGCTCCAACTTAGAACACTGAGCCTGCCATTAAAATAGAAAGCCACTCTCATCCCCTTTGACAAGCAAGTGGAATCTGACAGCCAGCAGATTGAGGTAGCTACCTGCAGGGATAAATATAAAGGTCTTGGCAGTCATCAAGCAGCATTAACCTACAAGTAGGAAGAAACATTTATTATAGTTGCATTAAAACTGATGGTTAATTGGCCACTACAGTCTGGAAGATTTTTCTGTGTAACTGTTTTCAGTCCTGCTCCATCCATGAAACAGTAACCAGTCATCTAAAAGTGTGGGATGTTTTATTCAGTACAGAAATCTGGCTCTGATTGTCCCATGGATTTGCTCTGTAAATTACAGTTCTTGTTTCTCTTTGTGTGTTTTCCTCTACCAAATCTGCTCATCTCTGTTGGGCTCTTGGTTGAGGTCAGCATACTCTGATCTTGAACTTTACCACTTCAGGGGGTCGGTCCTTACTAACGCTACTAGCTTTGTATTAGCATGTTGCATTTGCAGGCGTTTGGGAAGATTTGATATCCTGTTTGTAGGAGTAAATAGCCTGGGGGATGCTCACCTGGAAAGTTGTCTACAGGTACTAGGAGGTCGGGGGTCATTTAATATTACACTCAATTCATGTAGTGTTTAGCACCCAGTTCTGTGTTAAGGTCAGGGCAGTCAAGTTCTCCCTCACAAATGAAGAACAACCATTTCTTTGTGGATATTCTCCTAACTGTCGCCACAAAATTGTTGTCTAGCACAGTGTTATTATAGATTGAATATAAGAGGTGGTAGTAGCTTCTGGGCCTAAAAAGTGAACATCATGTGCCTTAAACCTGCAGCCAGTGGGGGGGGGACTTTTATGGTTGCAAAAAGAAGTCCACTTGTGTAGACGTTTATGGGAAAACAGCCCTTGGCTCCCTTGATCTGTGCTCTCAGTAGACAGCTTCCTCATGACTTTATGGTACTAGCTACTAGTTTCTAGTCTTACTAACACGATGATCATTTTGAACAATATAGTTCCCATTAGAGTCATAAAAGAAGGTTAAAGAAGGGTGTTGTTGCCTGGATTATTGTGTGGAAAGGGGTTTCTATATACTTTTGGCTTTGCAGCGCATTCTCCGAAAAAGTCATTACTATTATTCTCTATAATACAGAACAATTCCCAAGCTAATATTTTTGCAGTAGAACCAGAGTGCAACAACAATGAAGAGCGCGGTTCGTAGAGTTGTAACATCAGCACTGTACGTGTTAAAGTGTCACACGTTTGGATGTGAAAGGCCATGCAGTTTGCCCAGCAGTTCCTCGGGGCCTTTCCTTTGTGGACGTACGAAGCTGTCGCAGTTTGCTAAAGAGTCCAGGCTGCAGCTCCTGCTTATCAAGCGGCCGTCCTAACAGTGAAAATGTCACGTCATGTCAGTCCCGGTTGGATTGCTAGATCAAACGCACGGGCTCGGCTGAAGCAGAACACTCACCAACAAATGTCACACAGCTTTGTCACGGTGATTGAGAAGTAATCACTTGATCTTGTTATGTGCCTGAACGTGTGTCTGAGCCTGTACTGTAATATCCTGTGAGTGTGACAGGGAGAGATGGGGGTTTGTTTGGCTCGGTTATCATTTTGAGTTCAGGCTGTATCTACATGTTTGTTTGGAGAGATATCCATTTATTAGACTTGTTTGGACACTGTTTGTGTTCTCGCCCGGCCCTGCCATTCATAAGTAGATGGAAAGAAAACATGAAGCAAAAACAGCTTTTCTTTTAGTTTTCACCGTCAGCAGAACAACCTGGTTTAGTTACAGCTTACTGTTTTGAATATCCTAGGCCGAGTCTTAGGTAGCAAAGAAGCCTTAAACATAGTCAAATGTGTTTTCTACTATTTAAAATAAGGAGAGTGCAACAGGAACGCAGCAAAAGGTGTGTAAAAACATACAGTACAGCGCTGCAAACCTTCAGGTTAGCACAAGACAAAAAACCTGCAAATAATAATAAGCTTTTAATTCATGAACAGATCTGCTGATTATTACTGATCTCCGGCAGAAAACAGTAAATATCTGCGGTTTTGTTTGGCATCTTTACAGCCCTGTGAAGTCTGCACTTTAAAATGCTGTCAGTCGATAATGCAGTAGCCAGTCAATTTTCACATATTCAAATTATGAATGTGTTAAAGTAGTTCAAATGGTTGGTGCTGATTGGTGTGAAGTGTACAAATTGAACACTTACAGATATCAGATAATGAGATTCAGAAGTATTGTCCAACACTATCGTTTATAAAAGCTGTAAAATGTGATATTTAAAATTTATGCCTACTCTAACGTTACATTTCATAGCGCTTACTGGTCCCAGTCAAGCAGTTAAAAGACTTGTGGTGAGCTGTGGGAGGCACACTTCACCTCCACAAATCTTGATTCATAAGCAAAAGTGACAAAAAGTGAAGACGCTTTGAGAACTGTCGTAATTTTTTCCGGATGATCTGATCATGAATACTTGACTCTGAGCGTCTTGGTGCTGATCTTCTACCCTTCCTGTGTGTTTCCATAGGCCAAACGAAAAAAAAAAAAAGGACTATATTGTTAGTTTGGATCTACTCAGTTCAAATAATTGCTTCCTAGATTCACTGCTAACAATAGTGTCTTAACTCCCTCTTTCCACCTTTTTCCCATAGGATGAAGAGGAGGAGATTAAGTTGGAAATCAACATGCTGAAGAAGTACTCCCATCACAGAAACATAGCCACCTACTACGGCGCCTTCATCAAGAAGAGTCCTCCAGGCCACGATGACCAGCTCTGGGTGAGTTTACGGTGCCATTTTTATAATGATGACAGCAAAGTGTTGCAGGTTATACTTCCCCAAAAATGTAATATAGCAATCGTTCTTCAATCTGTCTCAACCAATCACAGTGTGTGAACTGCTAATATAACTGAATATGGACCGAAACATGGAGAACATAAAGAGGGAGCGGGCGTAAGAAACAGGAGCTATAAGATGATTTAACCAGTTTTAATTTTACATACATTTATATTGTTACGGTCATATGTTAGAAAGTATTTTTATACTATAATGAAAAGGCTAAAAAATAATCAGGAAAAATAAGGGGTTCCCCTGTCACGGGCAAAGCGTACAGTGTTATTTTTAGTAAGTCACTTGAATGTGTGACAACAGATTAGAGAGCTATTACATACCAGCAAGTCAGCAAGCTCTCCCAACAGATATGGGGTTGATGTTGCTGTATGCATTGGGCTTTTTTACTCATTCACTTCACACCCTTAAGTTTTCCTCAGCATTACAGCCAATACAGTCCCTCATATTTAAAGAGCAATAAAAGAAAAGACAGCAATATGAAAACAAAACAGATTTCTAGAAAAGAGTAACAAGACTGTGTGAATTAAATAAATGGTGCATAAATGAGAAACAAAAGGAAGAGAGTCAATCAGAGAGGGGAGAGGCAGAGGAAAAAAATGAGGAGGTGGAGAACAGCAGCAGGAGAAATTTACAGCTGGTCGTTTGTCGAAGGCAGGATTACCTCGTTTTATGACCCGGCGGCTCTGCTGTTCCTGGAGAGGAGGAGGGATCTCACTCTCGCTCCGCACAGCCCTGTATTTGTTTTTACAGCTGCTTCCACAACCCCTTTTACAGCCTCCACTGTTGTGGCTTCATGCTGTCTGCCGTGTGTGGGGGTGAGATACAGCGTGTGTGTCTGTTTTATGATATTCATGTTCTTCATTGACCACCACTTAAATAAGACTACTACAAGAAGATCACTTAATGTGTCGGTGAAGCATATATCCTTGGGTCAGCAAGTGAGGCACACTGTACCAGAGGCTTAGTGACCATTAAGCTACAATACAAAGATGACTACAGTAAGGCGTTGGCCTCAGTGGAGTTTATATTTACCAAAAGCAACGTGATCTCATAGTTTGTCCTGCTTTCATTATGTTTGTGTATATTTAATGTTTTCTCTTTAAACAGAGGAGAATATCCATTTCTACCACACATCAGAAAAAAATATCTGCAGCCTGTAGAGCCCCTTCTATTGAATATTATTTAATGGAACTGTGCAATTGTATGTTATGTTATACACAGTCCAGTTGTGGAACTGTATCAGTTTACACAAAATGCTGCTACAAAATAAGTCAGGTATTATGAAGAGTTTAGCCTAGTGCAATACACAGCTGGAGATGGGACACGTGTAGTATTAAGAATGGATTTAATCAGCCCCCAACTTTAAACAGGACAACTGCCACCTGTTCAGATGCACACAAAATGCCTTCAAACTCTAAACTTAGTGTAAAACAGTGGCAAGGACGCGACACGATATTTGACAGATGCACTTCTGCATCCTTATGTATCAGCTGTTAAAGATGCTGTTTGAGTCAGTAGAGTTTCCTACACCTGTGGTTTTATTAATGCTTTTCTCTTTTACATTAAGATCACATTTCCCAATAGCCACTTGGCTTCCTGTCTCAATCATGACACGGGCTAAACTGGTACAAGTGATTGCCCCTCATTCCCTTTCACTTCTTCTGGCGTGTCATGTTACAGGATACTCTGAAGTGCTCTACGGTACTCCAGAAGATTTGCATTCACATCAGGTGTGGTGGCTCACACATGAAAATGCAAAGTTAACAGGGAGCACTGAGTTTCTCAGTGATTGATTTGTTTGCTGAAGGTAGTTATAAGAAATGAAATATTAGTTATTCCCAGATTTATTACAGCACAGGAATTTCCCATTAAACACAACCAATAGCAAAATAGCTTAAATAAAGCAGAATGGATCAATAAAATAAAATACAATATGATAATATTGGCATAGCTCAATAATGAAAAAAAATTAGACAAATTAAGGCTGCATAATTAAATAGAAAAAAATAAAGTAAAATAAAATAAAGAGCTTGTTAAGTACAAAATCTAAATAAAGTACAATTAAGCAAATTTCAAAGCTTAAAATACAATACAGTAATACACAATTAACGTCTTAATGGTGCATTAACAGTAAAAAACCTGCATGTGGCGTCTTAAGCTGACGGTGGAATGCTGTCGAGGGTTTGTGTGTGTGTGTGTGTGTTATAAACGCATCTCTTCTTCACCTCCCCTCCAGCTGGTGATGGAGTTCTGTGGTGCCGGCTCCATCACAGATTTGGTGAAGAACACCAAGGGCAACTCACTGAAGGAAGACTGGATCGCCTACATCTCCCGAGAGATCCTTAGGGTCAGTCATTTTTCACAGCCTGCCACTAACATCTTTACTAGATTATATGCTTTGTTGTTGGTGTGCAAAAGTAGGGCTTAAAAAGTTTACTTTAATCATTTAATCCAAATCCAAAGAAACACTTGTTTGTCCATCCGATACGGCCCGTGTTTCTAATATGTCGCCCTGTTTTTCCTTTATCTCAACAGGGATTAGCTCACCTGCACGCTCATCATGTCATCCACCGTGACATCAAAGGACAAAACGTGCTGCTGACTGAAAACGCTGAAGTCAAGCTGGGTGAGTGGTTTGGGTTCAGGCTGGGCCTGTAGACGGGGAGTGTTCCCGCGCTGAGGTTTGGACAGCTGCACGGAAAAACGATTGCACCAGCAGATCTGAGTCAGCACTGTGGCTGTGCCAACTCGAGCTTTCTTATTGCCAGTGTTTTGTTTTAGAATGTTTCACACGATTGCACGGCTGCAGGCCTGTGCAGAAGTCAAAGCCTTATGAAACATATCCTCATGAAACATATAATGTCTATATGTAGGTCCAAAAGAGCACTTCAGGTTTCTTCTGATCACAGTGTCACAAAAATGTCTGGCAACCAAACTGCCCAGACTCTTTCTGACATTTATTTGATTTCATTTAGGATATGAGCACAAAGAAAAAATAGAGGAATCTGTTCTGAGTTTTGGAGCAGTTTTGGTTATCTATAATAAGCCTCACCAGTGTTTTAACTTGCAAAGAAAAGTTTTACTCACAAACCTCTGCATGAAAATCGCTCCTCTGTTCACCAAACCTGTGTGTGTGAAACTTCCACCAATCAATCTTATTTTTGTTTCTTTAATTATCTACAATTAGATTACAGTTTTGTAACCAGGCCACCCTGTGTGACCTTGTTTATTACTGTCCCGTGACACAGCATTAAACAAAGCTTTGGAGTGTAGCTAAAAGGAAAGCAGCATCTTGACCTTTTACACTCTCAGTCTGTACCAGCTCCAGACTCAAGTATGGTGATGTCATCATGACAAGAATAGGGAAAAATTGTAGTTAACATGGGGAACGCATTAACTTAAGTGGCCCCTCTCACAGTCATAGTCTGCCTTCATGCCGGATCTGAACTGTTTTAATCTGTTTTCTTTATTTTAATGTTTTGTGTTTCTTTCAGTGGACTTCGGTGTGAGCGCCCAGCTGGACCGGACGGTAGGTCGAAGGAACACCTTCATCGGGACGCCATATTGGATGGCTCCAGAGGTCATCGCTTGTGATGAAAATCCTGATGCTACCTATGATTACAGGGTGAGCACACAAAACAGCATCTGGTCTCATGTTAAGTGGGCTTCATGGTGCAGAATGAGTTTGGAGCCAGGAGCATGATCCGTGTGATGGAAAACACTGTAGCTTCAATCTTTAATACACTAATCTTTTGAACTAAGAATAACAGCAAAACATTTGTTTACAAATGTTACAACTAAGACTGTCTTTTATTTCTGTTACATGTAACTAGGAAAAACACACAAACCTTAATTAATCTGTAATCAATGAATCTTTTGTCTTTGTGTTTCAGAGTGATCTGTGGTCCTGTGGAATCACTGCCATTGAGATGGCTGAAGGAGCTCCTCGTAAGTGAAACGCTAATTGTGCTGTTTAGTATTTCTAAAAAACAAAACAAAAATGAAATTACATAATTAGTAGAAACTTTACTATGAAAAAGTTAAAGATTTACAGGTCATCATGTGAATTTTTTAACCTTAACATGATGCTTCAGCTTTACTATCAACTTGAGTTTTCTATGTATTGCTTATTTTTATGCCGGCAGTACAGATGCAAAAACGAATCTTCAATGTATGACTGGCATGCATTTTTTTGTCATACTGAGCTCTAATTGGTTTCTCTTTTCTTGTTTCCTGCAGCTCTGTGTGACATGCATCCAATGAGAGCCCTCTTCCTCATTCCCAGAAACCCTCCTCCTCGACTGAAATCCAAAAAATGGTGGGATGTTTTCCATCTTTTATTCCCGATATCAGTAAACAGTGTGCATCCGTACTCCGTGCATGACATCTAACTGCCCTCATAGGTCAAAGAAGTTCTTCAGCTTCATTGAGAGTTGCCTTGTGAAGAATTACACCCAGCGCCCTCCCACTGAGCAGCTGCTGAAACACCCCTTCATTCGGGACCAGCCCAACGAGAGGCAGGTCCGCATCCAGCTCAAAGACCACATCGACCGAACCAAGAAGAAGAGGGGCGAGAAAGGTGAGTCTAGGAGGAAGATCTGTGGGTGTCATCTATCTGTGTTTCAAACAAAACTTGTATGCAGCTTCGTCCTGTGTACAGAAACTGCGTCGATCTTGAGCTTAATTGCTGCAGAGTATGAAGTAAAAATTAACTAATGGATAAACATCTGTAATAACTTCCTAGTTGCCATACCAAAAGGAGATATTTTATGTCTTAAGTTGAACTCTTTTTAAAAAAAATCATCTTCTGTTTAAGGTCTGCAGGATTTTAATGATAGCTCTTATTTTTGTTGGCCATCTGCAGATGAGACAGAGTATGAATACAGTGGCAGTGAAGAAGAGGAGGAAGAATCATCTGAGCAAGAAGGAGAACCAAGGTGTCTGTCTATCTATCTATCTATCTATCTATCTATCTATCTATTATGTCACGTGTGTTCGTTTCTACATGCTCCTCATTGGGTACTCTATACAGTTCCATAGTCAACGTTCCGGGCGAGTCGACCCTGCGTCGTGACTTCATACGCCTGCAGCAGGAGAACAAGGAGCGTTCGGAGGCCCTTCGGCGCCAACAGCTCCTCCAGGAGCAGCAGCTCCGTGAGCAGGAGGAGTACAAGCGCCAGCTGCTGGCTGAGAGGCAGAAACGTATCGAGCAGCAGAAGGAGCAGAGGAGACGACTGGAGGAGGTGAGTGTGGAGACCTCATAACAAATTAATATAATTTTTATGTTAATGGAGTAGACAGTGCTGTGGTAAGGCTGTGTGCTTAGAAGAGGCCATATACTGCTGTTTAACTGTCCTGTCCCGTAATGTAATGGTTGGAGTTCACAAGTTTTATAAGTTCTAAATTTTGTGTAATTACTGAGATCTAAAGAATCTGGATATCACTGGAACGGAATCCAGCAGGGCAACCTAACAAAACCTATAAAAAAAGCACTCGTTTATTTTGAGTTTGGTGTTATTAAATGTTAAGTCTGAATCTTTGCCCACCAGGCCTAATATAGAGACTGCAGTCCATAATGGCACTAATGGAACCGTTTGAAAGTTTAACTTTATTTACATTTGCCCAACTGAACAGAAAAGGCTAATATGTATACAGCCTGTACCAAAATGTGCTTAAACAGACCATATTTAAAGCATCTGATTTATTTATTAAGCATCTCAGGATTCCTCTCAGCATTTACACTGAAAGTTTGAATAGGACTAAAAATAATCCCGTTGCAGGGAAAGACTTGAATTATTTATGAGGTTTTGTACACAGAGAGATTCTCATTTGAGCCTGCATGACATCACAATTTTTACAACACAGAACTTTGAAATTAATTTTGATATTTTCAAGAGGTTTCTTAAGAGTTACCTTATATATTCCCATCCATCTATCCATTTTCTTCTGCTTATCCAATGCAGGGTTGTTTGCTGCATGTGTAACATGGTTCTGTACTCTTAGGCCCAAGAAAAGGAAAATTCCAACTCATTTGGCTCCATCTGCTTCTCTGATAAATCTTGATCGAGGGTATTACATAACACAATGCAGCCTGACATCATAAAAGGATGAAAATAGAGTCTTAGACCTTATCGTGGCAACAGTACCTCAACTAGTGCTCAAACTATTTCTTCTTCTTTTGGCTGCTCCCTTTAGGGTTTGCTACACTGAATCCTCTGCCTCCATCTCACACTATCCAAGCATCCACCTCTGTCACACCAACCCTCTGCATGTCCATGTTCACTACATCCATGAATTTTCCCTGTGATCTTCCTCTTTTCCTGCCTGGCAGCTCCGTATTCAGCATCCTTTGCCCAATGTATCCACTATCCCTCCTTTCCACATGTCCAAACCATTTCAGCCTCGCCTCTTTGACTCTGCCTCTAAACCATCAACCTGAGCCGTCCCTCTGATCTACTCATTTCTAATCCTGTCCCTGCTGTTCACTCCTACTGAAAATCTTAGCAGCTCCACCTGCCTCTTTTTTAGGACATGCTGCTGTCTACAAATCCATGCATCATAGCAGGTCTCACTACCATCTTGTAAACCTTCTCTTTCACTCTTGCTGCTGTCCATTTGTCACATGTCATCCCTGATACTCTTGATTTGTTACTAAAGTAACAAATTATTTGATTGACAAAACAATAATTGGTAACTGATTGATTCCTAAAATGTGTGAATTTGCTTCTTGGCTCTGTTTTACGTCATTCTAAACTGGATTCAAAACCAGCTATAAAAAAAAAAGAAATCAACAGATCATTTGTCAGTGATCTAAATTGTTAGTTGCAGCCCTGTCATCCAACTCATTTAAAACTATATATATATATATATATATATATATAT
>JASGAU010350951.1:0-10457 GCA_030220045.1 Australoheros facetus | reverse complement strand
AATTAATGAAGATTGGCCACCAGGCTGGTCCAATTTAGCCATGAAACCTCCCACACTAAAATGACAGGTGTTTCAGTTTCATTGTCCAACCCCTGTAGTGGAGCATTATAAAATATACCTTTTGCACTAATCCAGCTCCCCCAATATTCTGATTATGTCTGTAGTACAGAAAGAATGAAAATCTGGAGAAAGTTGGTTTTGAAGCTTTGGGCAGCAGTTGTTCTAAGTGCCATCTTCAAAAAATAATCAGACTGAACTACATGGGGTCTGCAACTTTCTTTTATTCCTTTGTGAAATTTGGTTTGTGAAACAAGAAAAAATCCATTCTGCCTTTGTATGACAATTGTCAGCAATTCCATGCAGAAGATTCTGTAGTATAGAGTAATACTGGCATTGTTGCTGAAGAATTATCACATGCTGTAGTCAACCAAAAACAGGCATGGTATTGATATTAGATGCCAGATCCAAAGTGTAGTCTGCCATTGATTTTTTCTTCTTACTTTCAAAATAGCCAGATCTATGTTGTTAAAGAAATGCTGCCCTTCAAGGCCTGTGTAGCCTCTGTTTACCTGCTTCACCTGAAGTACACAAGTCCAACAGAAGGTCATCTGTTGCCTAGATTGCTACTTGGAACTTGAAGTCAAGAAGTGAAATATGAAACAAACTAACACTTAAAGGATTTTATTTCTTGTTTTTTTTTTTTTTGAAGACATCTGTTTTCTGTTTGTTTGTTTTTTTGCTTGTTTTGTTTTCATTTTATTGTTTTTTATTCATTTATTGATGTAGAGAATTTATGCAAAAGGTTATTTGGATCTCTGAACTTATCTTAATCCCATGCAACTGCATCTCAGGCTGTAGCTTTTTACTACCTCTACCCCACTGTTCACTTTCCGAAAGTAGATCTCTAATGATATGCTCCATGAAACATAAGTACATTGCATGCTGTTAATGAAGAGCATCACAGTCAGTTAGACTGGTGGATAAGTGAGACCACAGCACCCTGTGATCATCAAATAATAGTGGCAAAAAGCATGCTATATGGTTGACACTTTGTGTAAGAATTTCTGACTTCCTGACATGTATTAACAAAAATTTAACAGTGAATAAAGTAGATTTAATGTACACAAATGCCCGTGAAATCTTGCAGCCTTTGTGTACTCTTTTAGAATATATTGGTGTGGTGCAGCAGCCTACTGTGGGTTGATATCATGTGGTCTCAGAATTAATGGCACAGCACCACCAGTGATCTTGTTCATCTGTTAAGAATGTGGACTTTGCCTACCTCGGATAATATCACACTAAATAAATAAATGCACTGATGGTATTTGAGGAATTGTATAGGTGGGGTGGAAAATAACGGAAATTTTTAGCTGTAAAATAGGGTAAATGAAAAGAGAAAGAGGAGTTGGTGGGTATGGGTTGCGAGTTCGTAACTGTGCGCACGCGTAAGGGTGAAAAAAAGAACAGGGAAAATGTTAAATTCTAATCAGAAGTGAGAACAAGATGGGGAAAACATGCACGCACGCAGAGATATATAACCACGCGTTACTGAAGAGAAGGGAAACACACACACACACACACACATACACAGTAGGCTACTGACACATAGACGTACAGTTTTATGCCCGATTTGGAGAGTCCCTCTTTATACCAGGTTCCCAAAACCGGTTGCCTGAATGGAAACTGGTCTTCAACGCAAAAATCAACACGACCGGTGGACTCTGCTCAGAAGAGTTTAGGGGAGCAGTGGCTGCGACTGGACAATGGGCTCCGTGCATATAGATAAGACAAAAATGATTATGCAGGACCACGCTTTATAAAGTTGACCGTCTTCCAACATTTAGCGTGATTAGCATTCCGGTCCATGTCAATGAGCCAGCCACTCTAACGAGTAAGGAAAACAACGGATAGTCATCATTTGGACAAACATGCTTAATTACTTTGCTGATTTCTGCGCATAATCTTTTATCGCAGTCTCGAAGAACACGAATTAACTATCATTAGTCTGTAATAAGCCACACCGTCAGGAAATGGAGGAAAAACACACTGCAGCTCTGCGACTAACAGGCAACAGCACAGGTTTCAGCCACATTCCACAAGCTTCACGGGGCACTTAATGAAAGACATCATAACGCTTATTGGATGTTAAAACACTGCATTTGAAAAGACGGGCGTTTTTAAAAGTCAGATTCAGGGCAGGTTTTATTCTGAAGAAAGAAGATAAATTGTGATATATATTGAGAGAAAGGAGACAATTGAGTGCATTTCACATAAACTTACGCTATCAAAAACACTGAAACATAACTTACCCATATCCGCTTTTCTGTTAGCTCCAGCCTACAGGTTTTAACGGCTTCTAGTGCGCGACATCCGAGTCCGCATGACGCGCTCTCCACAGTCAGGTATCGTCCTAATCCACTAGCCCTGTCTCTCCGCGCAGTCGCCGACTCCAAAGCGCACCTGCCCTTTACTCTCCCGGACCTGGATGTGCTATCCGGTTTAGTTCTGCATCTATAACCGTGCAAATTTACCGGGGCGAATGTCATTTACTTCCAGCTCCAGAAGAAAAGGGTATAAATCCGGGTTCAGAATACCTTATCCATCCCTTCTCTGCAAAGGATCGCTCTTTTTTTTTCAAGTAACAGCCAAAAAGAGTACTGCATTAGGTGCAGATAATAGCGAAGCCACATCCGAGTAAGTCGTGTCAGTCTTACATGCGAAGATTTTGCTAAAATCCGGGCAAAAACAAAAAACAAAAAAACTTGAACATACAGTGACGAGGTGCAAAAAGAGAAGATGTTCCAATAGAGCCAACCAGCCCCCAGATTCCTAATAAACCTCTGCGTCTCTGTTCTCAGAGATGTTCAGTACGATCCGCGTATAGCGCACAGGAAAGTAAGGCTAGGATATCCCCAAGTCGTTGTAAACGCTGTCAGCGAGTGTCACAGGATAGTCAAATCTTCAAATATCCACCTTTTTGTAAACCTTTGATTCTCGCTGTTTCCCGGTTTGAAATGCAGCATGACGCTGTTGTTAATCACGTCTGCATGTCAAAGCAACTTTGTCAGGCAGAATCGGAATGCCCTCTTCTGGCGAGAGAACGATCCAGGAGCTTGTCCAGTGTTGCATCATGATCATGCTTTGTTGGCATGATCTTAAGAAACGGAATCAAACATCACGATGAATCCTTAAATAATGTAACAACCCTATAGCTTATTCGTTTGTCGCAGTTTATGGAAATAGCATAATATTTTAACTAAATGTCACCACGATTCAATTAGTACTTATGAAAGCAAGTGTGCAGTGGTAGATGATAAGGAATGGACAACAATATTAATGTTTCATGTATCTCAGTCGGAGATGATATTCACACATGTCTGAAGGTTAAGATTTTGCTTTAGTTGTAAGATTTGATTTATTTTTGGGAACCTATTAAGGTTGCTGATTAAGTCTGTGATTAGGTGCTAAGAAACGCAAGTAGCTTAAGCATATATACATGAATATTCATAAGAGAGAATAACTGCATTGCAAAGCCAGCGCCTGTATATTTCCATACAGGAAACTTATACAAACTGCTGCAGACGCTGGCCATGGTGCTGAATTTGAAGATTTTTCGTTGCTAACTGACCTCTTTCTAGAACAGTTGGAACTAAATTATTTTATCTTTGTTGACATGCATTTTTTCTTTCTTAGCATGATACAGAAAACATGTAAATCAAAAATAATAGAATTCTGCTTAGAGTCTTCATTCATTTGTATTGAAAATGCAGTGGTACTTAACTGATAGCATTCTCCCTCTGCATGACCTTTGTGGCCTAAAGCTTTTGTGTGTTTAAGGCAGAAATGGTAGCTGAATTTTTAATGTTCATTGTATCTGCTGTGGGTTACTAATCTATGCTTTCCCTTTCTTCAGACATAGCTAGCTGTATTCTTACACTGACATCAGTGTCTATACTAAGCATTCTGACTCAAATTTTCTTTTGCACTCTGTGTTGTAGATTTAATTTTAGTTCAATAAATCTACATATACATTTCCACCTAATGACCCATGTTAACATTAACACTTTTTTAGAGATATTTTACCATTGGAAATATTACAAATATAAAAAAATAAAGAAATAAATACCATCACCTTTGAGCACTGAGATGCCCTATATTGACAAAAGTACTGGGCTATCTACACATTACACCTACAGCAGATGCTCAGCCACACATAAACCAAGTTATGAATCTTCTAGTGTACAGCTTTTGTGCTGATGTTAAAGCCAGAGGATGTTTGGAACTCTGCAGTCATTGAGTCAGCTGAGCACTGGTGACTCTGCACTGTAGCATTTTGTGGTCTGCTGCTTTGTGGCTGAGTTGTGGCGGTTCCTAAATACTTCCACTTTTCAATAATGCCACTTATCAGTAATAATACCAATAACACCAGTTAATGATGGAATATGCAGATGGAATGATATTTCACAAACTAATTACAGACTGCATGGCTATCTACTTTTTCCCTATAGTGTATGTTTAGTAAATAAATGGAGACCACCTTCATTTGATATTATATCATGTATTCAAAACCACAAAATTGTTTTAAACACCAATCTTGATTTGGTAAGAGTGTCTGTGATATGTAGTGAATTCCAGTGGCATCTCTGTTTCTTGTTCTTTACAGTAACCCAATCCAGGAAATCTGAAATTTGCTATGATAACTAGCCTGTCATGCCTGAGCGGTGTGGCGATCAGGGTGGACCCAAATGCAGAATTCCAAAACAGGTCTGAATGTAGGTGATGATTTATTTTCAGAAATGATCCCAAAAAAAATACAGACAAACTAGGTAAACTTAACAAAACTGAAGTAATGGTCAGACGGCAGAACCTGAACAAAACCACACCTTCATCAGGGAGGACGCGTCAAGGAACAGAGCAAACACGGGGGCGTAAATACACACAGGAGGTAATGCTGGGAAACAAGAAACAGCTGGGGAACACAGGGCACAGGTGAACAGAATCTAACAAATTAAACAGGGGAAGCGAAACTAGACATGACACACAGGGAGCACTGGACTATCAAACTAAAACAGGAAGTAAACAAAGACAAATGCAGACTGAGCACAACATGAGGAACTAACATAGACAAGAGTCCAGTAACTAATAAATGCTGAACACTGAGACGTAGAAAGACAAGAAAAGGATACAAAACCCTAACTAAACTCAAAACCATAACAAACTGAAGACCGACATGAAAGAAACCAAATAAACATAATCAGAGATATAACAAAACATAACCAAAAGAACACAAAACACTGGGCCACCGACCCCGGTTGATGACATAGCCACAGTATTTTGTGTGCCAGTTAGATCCACCTGTGCTGAATAAAAGTCATGCTAAGCTAATGTTGATTAGCCAAAACAGAAAAGGTAGCACTGACACAAAGATTTAGAAAGAAATTGGCAGATATTACATTTACCAATTTATTCCAGCCTAACCCTTACATGACCAGAATTAATCAGTAACATTTAGAGTTATTGTGCAATATTGAGATTTATTGCTATGTTCATCACCTGTTTTTAGGATATCTCTTAAAGTTTCCAGACAACCTCCAATACCATCTTTAAAATTAAGCATCTTGCACAGTGGTTCAGCCCTTGTATCTGTCTCCCATGCAATTTGGCTGATGACTTTACTTCTGGATTCAGTTCAACAAGCAGAGGCCATTCTGCTGACGGTGCTGAAACAATTAATACCCTGTGAAGTTATGGAGATGCAGGCTGTGCCAGCCCATAGGCTACAGCTGTGATTTCTCTTCTAAAGAACTATAACTGTAAAGTTTACCTTCACCTTTTTTACTCCGCCAATGAATCGCTTGTTGATTTAAGTGCCTATTGGATAGGGGGTATTTAACACTTGAAAAGGAACAAAAACAGAAGAAGGAAAATAAGTTACCTGCTTGGACAGAAACTCTCTCTTATGCTCCGTGTTCATGTAAAATAGTTTTTATTTGTTTTGACAATATACAGCCAAGGGTAACTGTTCACTGCCATGGGAAATCGTGTCAACCTGGAACAAAATGTAGTTTTAAAGGCAAAATTTACCAAAACACTCAACTGTGGCTGTAACTATGTTTGTTGCCCAGCAACATTCACACTGAACAATTTTTCAGGCCGTAAGTGTTGAGGTGATTTCAATAGCGCTGCTTTTTGAGCTCCCTCACCATTATCCTTCACATTCTAAAGAAATGCATTTATCACCTTCTTTTGAGATTAGCATTGCCCACATTACAATGAAAAAATACAGCAGGATCTCAGTGTTCCTTCATGCAATTTTCACAATTTAATGCAAGTCTATACTGTATATATTCTAGTGATATTTAACAAAGGAAATTACTTTATTATAAAACATCAAAATGTAGAGTTAATCTTTATTGCCTTAAAGCTGTCTGTAAGCTCATAAGTCAATTGAAATAATACAGAAATATGTGTACAGGCCTATCCGTATATACTTTGACTGGCACAGCACTTATATTATTCTATTATGCTATTTTTTTAAGGAATTGAAAATGCAAGATGGATTATAGAGTGTGAATAGTTTGGTGACCCACCTGTATGGGTAAATGTGTGGCCCTAACTGGTGCAATGTGTTCATTCTAAGTGATTCTGACAACAGAAGATATTTTCAGGCTCTCTCCAGGGTGAGAGACAGCTCCGTTCTGTCCTTCCCATGTTCACATTAGACTGGGACTTGTTCTCTAGTGTTCTTTTCTTTTTCCATTTCCTCTGATCTTAAGCCTGGCAGAATCATCTTAGCCTGCCTCAAGGCAATTTTCAACCTGACACTGAGTTTCTCGGGTTCACCTATGAATGTGAATCATTGAACAAATATCCAGGGACAGCTTATATGGTGAACACTGAGCCTTTTGAAAATAAAAGTTTTTCTCGTATCCTCATATTTAAAAAAATATATTTTTGGTACAAAGAATGTTACATTGCCAAGGTTGCTACAGCAGATGTTGTAAATCTCTGTTTTGCAGGTCGCTTCCATTAACCTTTACCCCAAGCTGACTTCCAATCTGGAGTGCTGTGTTTCACACACTGCAGCTCAGGTTGGAGCTGACATGTTTGGGCTCGGGTGTACATGATACCAGACATATGTAAAGTGCTTGAAGCATGTAAACAAGCAGGATAAAAGGCTTCTATTTGTATTGACTGTACAAGGATAGATAGAGTTCTCATGTTGTGCTAATGCTCATATGATCTTGTGTTTATTAAAGATCTTATCAGTGGCATTGATTGTTTTGGCCTACTGCCTATTTACACAATCCTCCATATAATCTGGCAAAGCATTTTTCAAACAATAACGCTATCTTTTTGAAATCTGTATGTATGTTATGCACCATATGAGATAGCTTAGTAATTGGAAGGCTGGTGGTTTGATCCCAGGTCCACATGTCAAAGAGTTCCCAAGCAAGATACTGAACCTCAAATTGCCCCTAATACAGCACTTTCCATGTGAGTGTGTGTGATAGATAAAAGTGTTTAAAGTGTGCAGAATAAAGTGCGTTATGAAGCTGTGTGTGTGTGTGTGTGTGGATAGGTGAATTTGACTTGATGCGTAAAAGTGCTTTGAGTGCTTGGTAGGAGTAGAAAAGTGCTATGTAAATACCTGTCCATTTGCCATTAATAGCTGTATAAAATGAACATTCATTATCAGAACATTAAATATTTTTTGTTCAGTTGCTATTAATGCTTTTTGATCAGAGTTAGTAACTTGTTACAAAGAATGTGGTTTAATTTTTAATTATAATTGGTGAAATCACAAATTTTTGGTTATTAATTTTTGCATTTTTCTGTATAGAATTAGGTAATGGATACCAGGTTTCAGTAAACTTTCACATAATTATCAGTTTAGATTTCCATTTCAGTTTCAAAAATGTAAATCTAGGTTTGCAAGTTTCACAAAACTATACTGACTGCCATTGTGTTTCATGTTCTATTAAGAATTTTGAATTGTAAAGCATGAACTCAGCAAAGTCCAAAAATGCAATGTCTACCTGATTATATTTAAAAAGTGTCTGCATAGGTGTGTACACTTTTATTAAATTTAAAAATTCAGATTATTTACACTTGTAAATCAATTTTCTTTATCTGCATAACATGTTCTTACACACACACACACACAAATAAATAATTACATCTTGCTGTGCCAGACGTGACAACAATGAAGGTATGAAATGTTGCTGATTAGACGCGCTACAGCTTTGCAGCGCTTGGGTGTTTCTCCCCAGATTTTGTTTCCTCAAATGCTTGATTCAATGCCTACTTCATGTGTTTTGTCTTGGCAAAGATATGAGAGATAAGAGGTGGGCATCTGTGTATGGCAGTGCCTTGCCATCTGTCAACTGCCCATGGGGTCTCTGTGGACATAAGCTCACATGGGTAGAACATGGGTAGGCAAAGAGAGTCTCCAGTTTAGTTTAGGAGATGTCTAACACAAATTTCAGTTATAAAAGAAAATATGAGAAAAGATAGAATTAGAAAGACAAGAAAAGGAAAAAAAATGTACACAAAACATCCATGTTCACTTTTTTTTTTTTCTTGCCCAGGAAATGACTGGAGTGATTTCATATTGGCACAATCAGACAGAAATAATAACTGGAATAAATACATTTTACAGTATGATTTTTGTAGCCATGATTCCTTCTATACAGAGAACCTTTTCCAGCTATGTGGGGTCAAAAGCAAAGACACAATGGTGTCTCTTAACGCTCTGCGAGGAGGAAGAATTTACATAATGTGAGATGATAAGGATCAATAAACCCAGCAGATCAATGAGGTCCAATTACAGGCCACTGGAGTTTCTTATCTGGTTCAGTTTAACTTTGTGCTGCCTGTGGTCCTCCACTTTCATTAAATCCCCAGTGTGATTAGGCTGGCTGATTGGCACAAGTTGAAGATTATCGCAGAATAGAATCACTGTTTGCTTGCTTACTTTTGTGTTCAAAGACACAGGAAAAGCATCCTCAAGGACACATTTTATGTTAGTGATAAATAGTCCTCCTGTTTCTGCAGAGGCAATATCATTAAGCCATTATCATATTGTATCTCATTATTTTCTATAATTCTATCAGTGTTAATTAATCTTTTTTTTTTACTTTTGACCTTTTTAACACAGTGTATAACTGTAACAGAAAAGGGCTATTATATTTTTGGTTTCTTCTCATCTTGCAGTTTTTGGGAGCTACAATTTTTTTCAAAGTGCACTCACCTGTAACTGAGTTGGAGCCATTCAAGGTGAAAGCCAGGATGAACATGGGGGAGAAAACAGGCTTTTTTGCAAAACATGTACACACACAAACACCCTCATAGATTTTCTGAAAAGTCAAAAAAAAAAAAAAAAAAAACACATTTTCTCATGCCTCTTTCATCTACATTCGATATTCCAGGGTTTGTGCACTGTGGAGTCATTTTTATTGTCTGATGCTTCTCATTTGACTTTCATCTGAGCTGAATGAATAGTACTTGACAGTTGAAGAAAAAAATCTTTTCATCTTTTCCACCAACTTTATTGTTGACTTGTGGATCACAGACTCAGTGCGAGCATCTCTTTGGTGAAGAAGAAGCAGACAATGTTTCCTGCACACGGTGTTTATCGTGTCATGGTGACACAGTAGTGGAACACAGATTAGTAAGATTCACAAGAGCACTTACGTGTGACTCAGCATGTTTGGCCAATTACAAACCATGCTACCCATTCCCTTGACACACCCACTTTGTGCCACATTCCAACAGCAGTGGTAGATCGTCTGACTCCGTCCCCTTATCCTGCGCTCTCCCCTCATTCCTCTATTTTTGGCATCAGACATTCTGGGCACGTAGGCCTCAGCACAATGTAAATTATTCAGCCTGGCTTGCCAGAGGCTGGGAGCAAATCATAAATCGCAGATGGTCTCAGGCTATTTCATACGGGTGACTGTGGTTAAACACCAATGCACAGAATCATTTTCAAACCCACACAAATATAAGGTTTCATTACTTGTAGCTCAGTGAGAGAGTGTTTGATTTTGAACTCACACGGTGTGGCCTCTTTGTTGTATTCAGATCTGCACTGTGTGCTTGTAGCATGTTACATGCAAAAAAAAAAAAAAAAAGGCTGATTTCTGGCTTGACTTCAAAGAAGATTTCTGCAGAGGTTAATTAATTATCAATGGATGCAGAATGTCTAAGATTTTTCTGAATGGCTTTGCAGCATTTTCTACCATTCTAGGATGTCAACAAACAAACAAAGGTCTACCATGATATCCACACATGCTGCTTCCTACATCTGTACAGTGAGAAAAAAGTGTTAACAGCAAGATATTAACAGAAATAAAAAAAATTGTAAAAAAACAAAAAAATCCCAGCACTTCAGCATAAGTGTCTATCAAAGCTTTTTTTTTCCTCTCTCGCTCTCTTTTAAATATATATATACA
>JASGAU010350948.1:0-13634 GCA_030220045.1 Australoheros facetus | reverse complement strand
ATAGCAGGAACATTCTGACCTAAAACATTATGTACTTGTGTATTTTAATCAGTTATGTTATTTTCCAGACAAATTTCTCAGGGAAATAAATGTACATTTAATAAAGACAAACATATACCATGAACCTCATGAAACTTCATAAAAACTCGTCCCCTTCAATTTATATTTTTGTTGAGTGTATATAGAGTATCTTGTTTCATTGTTCTCTTACCTAGTGTTTGCTTTAGAACACACACACACACACACACACACACACACACACACACACACACACACACACACACACTAAAATTTTGCTCAGTGTTGCTAAATTAAAGTGAATGTATTTTGGTTTCAGTAGAAAAATCATTGCTGTTATGTGAATAATAGCATGCTAACACGCTTGCTACACATCTGACATACTTGCTATCTTCTCCAAAGGTTATGAAAAGAAGCCGGTCTTTGAAAATATCAAAGCCTCATTTTTACTCACAATTACTGGAACAAATTAAGCAATGCCAAAATGGTAACTATTAGACGTTCATTAAACCAAATAATCTTTTTTTTTTGAGTAGTATTTTAAAGACTGTTCCATAAATCTCTATCGGTGTTAAAACAATACTTTCTGTATATTATTTTATCAGGTGAAATTACAAGTGAATGCGATGCATTGGCTGAAACTGAGATTTCAACCTGAATATTTGATAATGTTGTATATTAATTGTCGATTTTTGCTTCTTTTAAAAAAAAAGACTTTTGCTGATCGCACTAATTACAGTCAAATGGTTGTATTTTGGGAAGTCTGAAATGATCCTTTAATGTTTAAACTTTCAAACTTTGATCCAGTCACTTTTCATTACATGTTCGATATCTGAGGATTGCAGAAATTGGATAAAAGACGACATACTGGCAGGTTCCTTGTACAGAGTTGATTTTGATCAGTAGGCATTTCTCAGTAGATGGCGCCTTTCTTGAGCATGCCATCAGTGTGACCTGGTTAACCTGGTTAGCTCAGTGCTGTTAAAAAGCATGAAAACACTTGAGACAGCTCTCGCAGTAGGTAGTAGGTATTCAGACTACATGGAATTACATCAATCTCTACAGACAGAACATACATTTTAACACAACTGTAATGTTCAGGCCAGAAAAACTTCTGTGTATGGCAATTTTATTCATATAGGACGTGCTGTTGTACATAAATTGAATGTGCTTAACACAGAAGATAAAACCATAAAAACCTGTGTCGGATTTACAATGGCTCAAGGCAGTGAAAACAGCAAAACAAAGCAAACAAACAAAAACACCACACACACCCCACACAGAGCTATTGAGTGAAAGCCTGCGTGAACAAAACGGGTTTGAGTCTGTTTTTGAATGTCAGCACAGATGTAATTGATCTCCGGTCAGCCGGCAGCTTGTTCTGAAGAACAGGACCGCAGTAACTGAAAGCACCCTCGGCGTACTTGGATCTGATTCTAGGAACATTTTAAAGATCTGCACCTGATGACCTGAGAGGTCTGATTGGGTATCTGTGGTATCTTTGATGCACCTGATGGGCACAGTAACCCCAGTTTATAAACCAGCTTAGTGAGTTCACCCCACTCCCATGTGTTCATTTTGTTAATGGGACTGCTGGAGTCTGCTACACAAAGGCAAACGGATGCTCTGTTCTGGAAATCACCTAAATATCACCTCTACAATCCATAATCCATTAGCTCAAAGTTACATTTATTGAGATGTTTGTGAAGGTGAAGTGTGATTGTCGCAGGTGGTTCTGGTGAGACAGCATCTGCTGGTGGATGTTTATTTCTAATTCGCCACTGAAAGTGAGATATCTAGGTGTGATGTATCGGTTGAGGTGTTAGCTGAAGCTTGACGAACTTTTGCGGCTTCCCCGGTGGAGGCTGAGATCAAATGAAGCACATATCTTTGTCTATTTCGATCTGTGTCTGCTTCCCTTAGTGTTTGTCTCTCTGGTGTTGCTTCCAATAGGCTTGTCTTTCAGTCTTTGTCCTCTGTTTTCTGCTTCTTAACTCTTAACTTTGTCCATTGTTTAAACTTACGCTTTCTAATCTGTCTGTGTTTCACGTTGTCTTCCACCATCACTGTCCATTTTCCTCATCATTGTCTTTCCTTCTCTTCTTGTCCTTTGTTTCTCTCTCCTTTTCCCCTCCCACCCTGCTGAGCAGGGAGACCTTTGATGTGAGGCCGATATCTATTCATGCAAGTCATTCATCAGCACCGTGTTGCTTTTAAAGCAATGAGAAGGAAGCCAGATCAATAAGATGGCTGAACGGATGGATCTCTTAGGGATCTTCTTCAGCCTGGAGAGATAAGGGAATGTTTTTTTTTTTTTTTGAATGGATGGCGCTTAAAAGAGTCACACAGGGTGGGCGGGGACTTGGATGGGGGTCGAGAACGATGAATAAAGATCTGAACGCATCACAGCCGCTATTAAAATAGGCAAAGGCATTTAGATGGAAAAAAGTGGTAGAAAACCCTGCGAGGGGTCTTACTGGAAGGCCCACGTGAAGAAGTTACGCTTCAGTGTGGACTAATTAAATCCACTTCAAAGCCCTGAAAGTGAATTCACAAATATTATTCATGTGATAAACAATAGAAAAAGCTACACTTGAGACAATAAAACATAAATGAATTTATGAAAGTCAAAGCCAGTAGTTTTCAGTCTTTCAGACAGTTAACTGAGAGGCCATTAATCATTGAGGATTCAGTCTTGTGTTGAATACTGCAGCATATAGAGATCTGGAGGCCGATATGCCATGGTATAAACTGGAAACATGGCTTCACTTACTTTGTACTATTCTGTATTTTTTCAATTAAAAGTGACACATGCTGCCATGAAGCCTGCCAGCACTGTGTGTCTGATAGAAAATGCCTCTAGCTATGACAAAACACCGAAGTATCTTTTTTACTTATAGCCTATTATGACTGCATGACACGGTACAAACTCTTAAAGTTGAACCGTGTATGAAAATAATCGCAGATATCACTGTAATTAATGTTCTAGACTTGATACAAAAAAGTGAGCCGTCCTTAATGTTATGAGACTTAATAGTTCAGTGTCGTGTCTCTTTCTTTTTCTTCTTAGATTAGATGTTTTTTTTTTTCTTGTTTCTTCCTGGAGGAAACTGTCACGGTTTACTCATGTTTAGGCAGTTTGCCATCATACTTCTGATACCTCGCTCATCAGCAGCAGTTGCCAACACTGATGCTAGCTGGGACATAGGAAGTCTGACTGAAGATCAGCAGGAGCCGTGACAGGCTGAGCGCTGAAGATGTTGTCCCTGATGTATTTGCGTGCACGCACACACGCTCTTCTTGCGTGTCTGAGAGCCAGGGGGAATTTGGGGGGGGGGGTCAGGGAAAACACACACACGCGCAGATGCTAACAAACCATGTCACCCAGACATGTCACCACAACCATCATCACCTTAAGGTGTTTTTCTGTAGAGTGCAAATAGTGCTCAGCGTTCTTGTATATTTTATTTGTACAAATGTGGGGTGGGGGGGGAACAGTTGAAATGAAGCGGGAAAAACACATTCAGTTTTCAAGCAAAACTATGAAAAAAAAATCAAAGTGCTGAAGAATGAAAGGAAGAGAGAGCGCAGAGTAAAATGGAGCAAAAACACAACAGGATGACAAAGATGGCACTTAATGTCAAAACTTAGAGGAGGAGAAGCATCCAGGAATAAGGATGAGGCATAAAATGGAATTGTGGTTGAACTCCAAGTATGATGGTGAAAGGACATGTGTGCATGTGTGACCCTAAAGATATTTGAGGAGAAAAACACAGCGCTTGACCACCCTCCCAAACAGTCTGAAAAAAGTGCAAAGTGTAGTCGGCTTATTTTTTTCCTCTCTCTCTCAATAGCTGTTTGACATTTAACATGCTCACCTTGTATCTTGTGAAGCAGTGACATCATCCTCAGTTATTTCATATTCTCTAACTGTGAATGTATCTATAGTTTGGATTCTTGGATCTTAGTAAAAAGAACAGTAATTCCTGTAAAATGAAAATTTGTGTAACTTTATCAGCTGGTGATATTTGTCAGGTGATTTTGGTGGATTTACAGTACAGATGGAAAAGGCTTCAGTGAAATGTCAGATCGACTTCAAAGGTTCTGCTTATTGTGGCAGATTCACTGCTTATGACAGTAAATGTTACCCACAGAGTTTCAAACCTGTCGCTCTTTAATAATGATGCTGTGCAGTGTGGGCTCAGCGGTATTATTAACATTTCTGTGGCATCAATCGCTGTCAGCCAAGAACACACACATGCATGTGTTTGATGACAACAATCTGTGTTAATATGCTACAGAAAACCACTCAGTCAAATGCTTCTTCACTACAAATTTAGCTTCAAATGATCCTTATGCTCATAGATTTTCTCATGTCTTTATCAGTTTGTTGTAGTTTGTTTTTTTGGACTCATCACTTCCTCTGCCTTCCCACCCACAGCTGCTTCCTGTCCCTGCTCCTGGTGGCTGCCGTGGTTTGGAAGATCAAACAGAGCTGCTGGGCATCACGGCGGCGAGAGGTAAGTCTGCTTTGCTTTGTGGGTTATCCAATGGAATAAATATACGGAGTTACTTTTTTTGTTGAAGAATTGCAAAGAAATATGTGATTGCATTAGCACTTTCTAAGTTATTTATTAATGCTAATGTCTAAGCTCATTGTGTCACTGTAGTTTCTGCCCCAAAGCTGTTGTATTCCAAGGACTAAAAATTCCCATCAGTTCTGCTAATGCTCTAAAGCAATCAGCACTACAGGCATTAAGGTGACACCCCACTCTTGGCTCCTTCGGGTATTATCAGCGTGCACACTGTAGTTTGAATCACAACAGTCCTGCAACTATTAAGTGTTTGGTTGTTAATATAGTGAAGCAGGCATTCATTTGTTTTGTTTTATGAAGCAGCAGGTATTTTGCAGTATTGGGAATCCAGTATTTTGAATCATGCGTCCCCCTGTCTACTCAGGACACACAAACAATCAGGAGAGAATGTTAAAAGCAGTGTAACCTGGTTTTTATGGCATTTTATTATATAACATATCGTTGTGTGTTCAGTGCAATGGTTTTTGTGGGTTAAAGTAACTGCTAAGTCTAATGAAAATGTGCAATCATGCTGCAAGTTACAAGTCATTGGAAGGATTGCTAACAGAGTTTTGCCATCAATGTGTCGTGTAGTTGATGTCTTGTTAGCCAACAAGTCATCGCCGCAGTTAGAACGATTAAATGAATAAGTCATTTTTAAACATTATACATATAAAGAAACCTTCACTGTGTGACTGAGGAAGAGTTTGGTAGGGGCCCACAGGATGGCTTACTAGCTAATTATGAGCAAAAATCTGATGGTGTTTTACTTTAGTCACACATATCTCTCCTTAAGCTCAACAAATGTTTAAGAGTCTGGCCTGACTAGCTGTCCAGCCAGATTGTCAAGCTTTATGTTTGCTTGTTGCATGTCAAAAACTAGCATGAGGTGAGAAGTATGAAAAGTCATCAAGTGCAGTTTTTGCATTCTGAATACCGTCACCCTGGGAAAATGACAACATGCTTTTTCATGTGCGCTTCCAGAAAAGTTTAGACCACCTTTTGAATGAGTGGCTGAAAGGTTGCGCGCAGGTGGCATTGTGTTTCTGCATTGTGCTGTGCATGTGTGCGTTTGTGGGGTGGGGTGTGGGGGCAGTGTCTAAGAGCATGCACACTAATGTTGTGCTTAATGTGAACTTTTGGTCTGTGCTTTTTATACTCGGTGTGTCAGCTGAAGTGGCTTTTGCCTGTAACATCGTCCGAAAGTGCCATCATCAACCTCACCTCTCCTGCCTGCACCCACTCTGCCCTCTCTTCATCATAAAGCCACTGCTGTCCATCTGGATGCTCTACAGTCTAACCTTCACACAAAATTAAAACTGGAACTTTGTTAAGAGGATTGGAGGCTACAGGAAACTGGGGCCAATGTTAACATCCCCGAACACCTGGAAAAGCTTGTTGGTTTTGCTAAAATGCCTGCTGTAGAATTAACCTGGGCTCACATCAAGTGATTTATTTCACTAGATGAAAACTAAAATTAAACGTTCCCTTTTGAAGATAAAGATGTTCTTAGTCAAACAATACTTTGTACATAACACAGAGTCAGGCCCATAAATATTTTGGCTCTGCACGCTGCCACAGTGAACTTTAATTTAAGAGCACAGACTTTCAGCTGTAATTCACAAAGCTTAATGAAAGTATTACATTAACTGTTAAGGAATTACAGCCTTTTTAACTTTTTTTTTTTTTTTTTAGAAATGGTCCTCCATTTCAGAGGCTCAAAAGTAATTGGACAATTGACTGAGAAGCAGTTTTATGGCCCAAGGCGGCTGTTCCCTGATTATTTCATGACAAATTTAGCCGATCGAAGTTCTGGAGTTGCTTCCAAGTGTTAAACTTGTGTTTGGTATCTTTTTGCTTGAGCTCTCAATATGAGGTCAAAAGAGATATTGATGCAAGTGAAGGAGGCCATCATTGGGCTGAAAATAAATAAAACCTATCAGAGAGGTAGAAAATGTTTTAGGAGTGGCCAAATCAGCAAGGAAATGCATTCTTTAAAAAAAAAACTGCGCTGGCCAGCTCTGCAACACAGAAAAACTCGGCAGACCGTGGAAGACAACTAAAGTGGATAATGACTGAATTCTTTCCTTGGTTAAGACTTTTAGCCAAGTCAGGATCACTTGAGGCAGTAAATACAGGCAGTTTACAAAAGGTGCGAAGCAGTGATTGCGAGAGCAGATTAGACTTTGCCCAAAAACATCTAAAAGAGCCTTCACAGTTCTGGAAAAAAATTCTTTGGACAGATGAAACCCAGATTAACTTGTACCAAAATGATGGAAAGACAAAACTGTGCATAAGGAGAAAAACAGCTCATAATCTGAAGCATTATTATGGCATGGGCATGTATGGCTGTCAGTGGAAGCAGGTCACTGGTGTTTATTGATGAAGTGACTGCTGATGGAAGCAGCAGGATGAATTCTGAAGTGTATGGGGATATGCTCAGATGCCCAGATTCAGCCAAATGCTGCAAATCTGATGTGACGGCGCTTTACATTGCAAATGGATAATGACCCAAAATGTACTGCAAAAGCAACCCAAAAGCTCAAGGTAAAGAAATGTGATATTCTTCAATGGCCAAGTCAGTCACCTGATCGCAGCCCAAAAGTGCACGCTTTACACTCACTGAAGACAAAGTCCAGGCAGACAGACCCACAAATGAGAAGGAGCTCATGGTGGCTGCAGTAAATGCTGCGCTTCCCCTCAAAAGAAAAAAATGCAACACTGGGTGATGTCCATGGCTTCTAGACTTAGAGAGTCATTGACTGCAAAAGTCTTTATGCACATGGTCGCTCGCTCACCCACTCAGCACCCCGGTGCCCACAAGCCTTATATTTAAAATTATGTTAAAACTAATTTGTTTAATTAGTTTTGATCCTCTGAAAGTGACACTATTTTTTATAAATGTCTGTAATTCCCAAACACTTAATACAATCATTTAAAAAACCCTTTAAATTAAAGTTGAAAGGCTGCACTTCAATCCTGTCTTCAATCATGTCAACAGAGGTGAAATTACCAAAATTGTTCATTGTCCAATTTGCTCATGGACCTGATTCAATGGCTCTGCTGTGGCATTTATACAGTCAGTGTTGCTGTGCTCGAACTTGGACACTCGCAACACTTTCAGTTGTGTGTGTGTGTGTGTGTGTGTGTGTGTGTGTGTGTGTGTGTGTGTGTGTGTGTGTGTGTGTGGCATATATCACTACTCCTTGTCACCACTCCTTGTGACCTTTGATACAGTAAGAAAGGGGCTGCACAGTGAAGAACCAAATAGGAAAATGTGGTGAAATCCACAAATAGTGGACAGGATGGATTACTTTCAAATAAGCCAGGGTCCTTGTTGTAGAAACCACTGAATATAAACCATGGTTTATATTCAGTGGTAGGAAATTTCTGTTAGAAAATGTCGGCTTTCCTGCATGCTGTATTGTCAACCTAAATACTTATTATACTCACAATAAATAATAATAGAGATCTGCATCAATGAATGAATGAATAAAATAAACATTCAAAGGGCCAAATTGTCATATTCATATCAAATAAATATGTTTGTTTGTTATGACCTATGGACCTGATTGAGACTGCTTTACATGTGTAGCTTACTCAAACGTTACCATCACATCAGTGACCTGCATCATGAATGAAGAAAAGCTTGGCTAATACCTATTATTATTATTATTATTATTATTATTATTATTATTATTATTATTATTATTATTATTATTTATGAATAGATTTTTATACAGCATTTCCCACACATATCATTTACTTGGGCAGTCTTCCCTGGCATATTAGCACCAAGCATAGTTAGTGGTTTATAATTTTTTTTTTTCCATCCTTCCGGGACAGTGATGTGACCAGGAAACTATCGGGCATTCCCTGTGCTTTTATTTTGAAAGTTCAGTCACAGGCAACAAGCTGGCACCGGCCGGTCCTCCTGGGCTCATCAGTTCGCTGTTGTGCGACCGATTCTGCAGTTTGACAAGCTCACTCCATTGTGTTGAACTGCAGCTGGTAGTGCTGCTCTGTGTTCTGCTCTGAAGATCTTCTGAGAGGTGGAGGCTGACTCCACCCAGAACCTGAAGCTGGTTGAGAATTCATTCATGTGCTGCTGCTACAGTGTGAGCTCACTGAGGCTGCAGAGCAGGCTGAGCAGTACTGCTGCAAACCACAGTTCAAGACAAAGGAGTCTGAATTTGTCCAAGTGGTGAGATAGCTGACACCTGCTCCATTATTTATTGTATATTTAGTGTGATTTATTCATGCTTTTAAGAAAACATTTGTGGCCGTCCTTTCATGTGCACATGCTGAAGGTACAGCTTCCATGGGATGCTGGTTTCCAGGTTTAGATGGTGCCCACAGGCCAATATTTTGTATTTTGTGCGCTGCGGTGGAATGAGCAGAGACGGTGATCACGGCAACACTTTTGATTAATCTGTTAATGAAGCTGTAATGATGCGAAACTGTGCAAGCAGAAGTATAACTTGCTGTGGAAAAGCTTTTATTTTTTTTATCCATAAAAAAGGTCACCATTTTTCTTTTAATCATGCTTGACTGGTGATTCAATACGTGCACGTTTTATGCCTCCGTAACAATAGAAATTAAATTTCTTCCCATTCATTCAGATGAGGGCTTCAAAATATATCAAATAACTGTTTGCAGACATTAGCGAGCGAGCTGCTGAATGTACTGTTTGTAGAAGAAGTTTGCTTTTTTTGTCTTTTTATGCAGACTCTCTTAAAAGTCTTGAGCAACAGTTGTGAAGGCACTCCTTTAATTTTGATACTGAGATTAACAATGAAGAGCTTTCATAATTTAAAACTTGTTCACAACTCTGAAGAAACCATATGATGATGATGGTGGTGTAATTTACCAGTCATCTATTCAAGATGGGCCCATTGGATACATTTGCCTTTAATACTGCCGACATTTTTAGTTGTCACAGTATAAAAGCCCAGGTGTTCTTATTATTAATAATTGCTCTTTTCTGTTTATGTCTATTAGTAATAATTATTATTATTATTTTTTTACATCTAATCTTTTCCTACTGTGACATATAAAAGTGTCAGCTGTGAAATAGCCCCCATTACAGACACTAGTTCATCGAAGATGGTAAACAACATGATATGGTTGTTGCCTCAAAAGGACTGAATAAAAGTCCTTTATTCTTTTTTTTCTTCTTCATTACAAGCCCAGAGTGAAAAATAAACTCTCAATAGGTGTGAATGAGGCGATGAGCAGTAAAATGGCAATTGCAGCACTGCAGTCTGAGCAAATGACGCTCAGTCCTGGTTATGCACCAAGTTGTGAAGTCGCATTTCAGCAGTGTTGGGAGATGATGCCCTGAGTCATATTCACCCACAATAGGTGCTTTCTATAAAGAATCTGAAGGAAACACCAGCCAGTTTATAAAGATAGTCTTTTTTTTTTTTTTTGGCTCACTCTCATCATGTCATAAATGCTTGCCACCTATCTTCATCTAGTGTTGCGATAAGGAGAATTATATAAGGAAATCAAGACACAAAAAATTTCCATCAAATGTAACTTAATCTAGCAGCACAGACAACCTGCCTTCATGCATGCTCATGTTCTGTGTGAACACAGTGTGACACGCAATTTACGCAAACAGAAAGCTAATCATGTTTTTCCTCGAGGTCGACTGTCTTCGTTACAGCCGTTCGCTTCCTTGACATCAAGACCGTTCTGTTCTTTTTAGCGCTGTCCCCCAAGGCTTGGCTCTCACATTTATCCTTGATTCCTCCATGTTACTTGCTGCTTGCATCAGCTGTACAGTGACACACATTTGCATCTAATTATGCCCACGTTCACCTCACTTAGGCCTGACACAGTGGAAAGTGGTGGCCGTTGCATTTTATGTGGTCATTGCAGGGTCACAGGAATTTAAGCCAATGGCCTTAAGTCTTTTATTTCCTACCACTGGCTGCTTGTCATTTGACTTGAAGGAGTTTAAGCTCATCGTGCTGTCACGGGCATTGTGAGTCTCTCTGTATAACAGTGTTAGCGTGAGCCCTATAATGCAAATGTCACTGTGAGCTTTTTTTTTTTTTTTTTTTAAAGATGGAGCTGTAGGAACAGGATTGAAATCAGCTTTTTAGAAAGGCACATTTGTTGTTACATTTATTCTTATACTATACCAAATATACAAATACAAAAGCTCAGTTGATATTCATGTAGCTTATATGCAGGTTACAAAAAAATTAAACCTACCATAAATTTGCCTGTTAAAAAAATAATTCAGAAATGATTTACTTGTACCTGTGTATTTTTGTATTTTTCTATATTAAATATGCAGCTGAAAATAAGGTGTTTTTGTTCTGCAGCATGGCAGCAACAACCACAATTTTTAAGGTTTTATTCTCATTTGTAAGGTTTTCAGATGTCATTTTGGTGCCAGGAGTATTAATGACTTGAGGACTGTGTCTGACGATCTTCTCATCGTGGACGTAGGGTAACACTTGCTAAGACTGGTTTTCGGAAGCAAGGGGAACCCACCTGTTGTGCGTTGTGTGGCTTGTTTGTGCAGGTTTCAAAGTGTTCAAATGCATTTCTTTCCTCGTGTGTCTTCACCCTGCATCTGTTTGCATACATGTGCGCGTATGTGGTGCATCTTTCTGTAGTGCCTGAATCTTAATCAAAGCCCTCCTTTGATACCTGACAGTTCCTTTGAAGGAAGCTGGAGCTGCCAGATGGCATTAGACAGACCCAACCACAGCAGCCGTATCGTTCCATAAAAGGCCCTGCCCTTTTAGTCAGAATAGGTATTAACAGTGCTTGAGCAGCAAGTTGATTATTCCTGTGGTAACATTTTAGTACAGCAGGTCTCAAAGAGCTGTGGTTCGGAATTGACTCTGACTTTGGTCTTTTAGCATTACATCTATATTTACCGTCTTAAAATTCATCTTTAAAGAATGACAAAGTGCTAAAATGAGAGTTACAGTTTTCTCTCATCAGCATCCAACAACAGACAGGTTTCAGGCACAGCTTACGGAGGCCTGTAACAGACACAAACGATTAAAGCTGCTTCTTTTTCCTTTTTTTTTCTTCTTCTTTTTTTAAAGCAAGCTAGGCAATTAAAGCAGCAGACAGATCTAGTGAAAGGGTAATATATCATGATGCAAAATACTGTAATAATGGTACCACTTTCACTTTCTTTGCCTTAGGACAGAATATCTAATTTCACTAGATTGTAGGAGAGATTTTAGGCCAGAATGGAAGGGTTGAAAGACAGAGTTTTCTGTACCTGGCTGCGTAAGAGTTGAGTCATATGCTCAGAAATGGGGCCCCTTTCGATGACTTTGTAATGCATATAGAGGAAGCCTTTGATGTTCATTGTCAGTTTTCCCAGTATTCTCTCTTTCATCCTCACTGGGATCTCATACAGTTGTATTCCCCTGGAGATCCTCCTCCTCCACTGTACCTTCACAAAAATATCCTCACGCTGACAAAGTGTGAGTTTATGCAACATCCACTGTCGCACTAACCCAGAAATATGTCACATATAACTTGACATATATTAGACACGCATTTTACCCTGAGGTATTGACATAAATGCAGAATGTGATAATGTCCCTGATCATTTCTGCTGTGTTCCACATTTACATTACACAACAGATGGATTTCCCAGAGGATGAAGGCAGAGAGGGAGTGGAGATGGGATAGACGTCTCTAAATACCTTCACATATTTATTACCACCCATTAAGCTCCCCTCCTCAGCCCCCTTCCTCTCGCCAACATCTGACCACTACTACCTTCTCTTAACTATAAATAAGGATGTCGGTGAAGGTGTCAAGGCTCATGCCCTTGTCATAAAATGAACCAAAGCTGCTAAATGGCCTGCAGTGTGTAAACTTAACGTTTCTGTTCAAATCAAAGGTTATCGAACTCACTTTGAAAAATATTCTCTCCAAACACAAACACATGCTCTTGCTAGAAACGGGCACCTTTTCCCTTCTCTCTTTGATGATTCTCTGAGGGGAAAATACGCCGTCCACACATAAAAGTCCCTCTAAAAAAGAAAAAGGGAAAAAAAAAAAGAGGAAGCAAATCAGAGATCTGAGACCTTAACAAGATGTGACACGGTGAAAAAAAGCTGTGATCTCTTATGTAAGACTTCGCACTTGTTTATATTGAAGCATTTTACCTGTGAATTCACAAAACGGTGTACATACAGTTTCAGATGTTCACACCTTGCTGCACATCATATATATATATTTTTACTTTAGGTATGTAAGAGTGTAGCAGTTTTTGGATACCTGTATGTATTTTGACTTTGGGCTTCAGCTAATTGCATCCTATAACATTTATGCAAATTTTCATGCAATGATGTCGGTGAGGTACAGACCATTTCTAACGTTTCTGAAGTTTAACACCCAGCTTGCTCCATTGGTAGCAGGTACTTTAAGTATAAAAATGGTTAAATATTTATAGTTATTGGTGTGAGCTCTTTGGTCTTGGGCATTTTAATAAAGTGAGAAGTATAAATGGTTTCAAACCATTTCCTTACCTGTCTAATCCAACAAGTGCGTAGTTCCTCACCTGACATATTTGCACGCTATTAAAGACTAAAGCACAGCTTATGTGGGACCTTTTCTTGCAATCTCATGCCAAGCGTGAGGATGAAGAGCTGGCAATAAGGTTGTTAAATGGTTCTACGTCTGTCTCCTTATGTCTGTGTCCTTAGCCACTGCAAACTGCTGACCCACATTTTTTGGGTGGGTGACTTTTTTTCTCTGGGCCTTCTCGTTATGTCCTGTCCGCCCCCGTCCATTCCAAACTCAGTTGATGGAGAGAACTGAGACCTTTTACCGACACCTTCACTGACCCTGTCTGCAGCTTTCAGCAGTCCCTGCTTGCCCGTGCTGCTTCATAACTGAAGTACATCAACACTTGTATACTCGCTGTTTCACTTTGTCTTCAGAATTGTGCATCAACACACACACACACACACACACACACACACACACACACACACACACACACACACACACACACACACACACACACACACACACACACACACACAC
>JASGAU010350944.1:0-15237 GCA_030220045.1 Australoheros facetus | reverse complement strand
CAGAGATCCTCACTGAACTTCTGGAGTGAGTTTGCTGCACTGAAAGTAAAGGGGCCGAATAATATTGCACGCCCCACTTTTCAGTTTATTTGTTAAAAAAAAGTTTGACCCATCCAATAAATTTCATTCCACTTCACGATTGTGTCCCACTTGTTGATTCTTCCAAAAAATTCAAATTTTATATCTTTATGTTTGAAGCCTGAAATGTGGCAAAAGGTTGAAAAGTTCAAGGGGGCCGAATACTTTCGCAAGGCACTGTACATACATACACAAACTTGCAAACCAAAGTCCACCTGCATGAAACTGAAGGAGCCATGGATATTTGTCATGAGGTCCTCAAGATGCAGCTTTCTCAGGATGGGATCCTTAGGTAAGGTAGTTGCAGAACTGAAATCCTCCTCAGGTATATCCATGTCAACTACCTGTCATGAATTACAAGATCATTTATACACTTAAATCCATTTACAGAGCATCATGCAAGTCTCTGGGGAAGATTAGGTGTTCCAACTCACCAACTTAGAATTTGGCTCCTGTTTGGCTTTCTTCTCTTTCCTCTGGGGAGATTATTATGTTAATCACCTGAGCTTTGGAGGCAATTAAGAACAACTACTGTATCAGCAAAATCTAATCCAACAAATATCAGAATCTTTTCAGCTGCTAAGATGAAGTAGGACCAGACATAAGGAATATCACCTCCTGACAGTGACAACACCACTACTCAGCAGCAGGGACATGAATGACACAGCCAGAATTTCCTTTTCTCGAGAGTTGTTTTTTCTTTTTGTCCCAAAAAGTTTCACAATTTGTTCAATAAGGCAGTAACTTCTCAGCTGATGCACTTTAACCAGTAAAAATGAGTGCCATGTAAAACAGGGACCTGTGGCCCAACTGTTCTGAATGCTGCTAAGAAGGAAAAAAAAATTACAGAGCTGTTAGTGTACAAATAGAATTAACATTAAACAAACACCAACAACCAATAACTACATTCAAAAAGGTGATTTCTCAATTAAACCAAAGACCTAAAACGGTACCTATAAGATAGCCTGAACTAACTCTTCACTGCCAAGAAAGCAAGGAGATATAATTTATGTGCAACATGCACCTGATAAATTGTGATTAAAAGCTTTTGCATATCTGGTTTTCATTTTCCTGTACAGAGCTGATGATCAATGGCATTTCTTTACATTGTGTATACTACTGATCTATACACGCAAAAAGAGCTCATGCAAAATAAGCTGACAATTTGGCAGTCACGGTAAACAGTTGTCATATTAGTCCAAATGTTTGTGATATGAGAACAGCCCATCAACCCCCACTCTCCACAAAGTAATGCAGTCATTTGGTATGTCACATTTGCTTAACTATGACATCAATGTTTTGTTTTAGTTTCTGAAATAGGTCTGCTTTATTCATACAAAATATATGGTTCATTGTTACACACATGCCGCTGTATTACTGCTTTCAGTTATAGAAAAATATTCCCCATTGACAAAATTACATTGTTAAATCTGAAAATTGGCCCCAGTGGCCAGAAGATGTTAAGCCCTGCATTTGAGTCAGCATCTAAGTTCACAGCCAAAAGAAATGAAATAAAACCGAAATGTGTATGATTTGTGTAGGTTTAATTTACTCTGAATACTAATATAAATTCTCATGTTCAAGTCACCCAGTTTTACCCTTTCAAGACCACAACTGCAATGAACTTTTAAAGAACTTTGAGAGTATACTTCACCTGTTTGCAGTCTGCAGATTGCTTCCTTGAGGTGGCTGGAATGACTTTAGGTATTAAAGTGGCAGCTCCTCTCCATGGTTTGAGAGCTGCAGTTTGCGGTGATGAAGATCCATCTGGGAACTCCGTATCCCAGCAGTCAGGAGGCTCCTGCTCCTTTTCCATGTCAGCCACACACAGTCTATTAAAAAACTGTCATACAACCAACAGGGCAGTGGATTCTGGAGCTTAACTGCATTCGCACACAAAGCACTGAAATGCAGTTATAAATGAAAACACACAAAACAAATTCAAACCATTGGTCTTACCTCCTTTGAAACTTCATTTGATTTAAGTATGGCTGACAGGACAAAAAGAAAAAAAAAACAAAAGATGAATATTCAAGTCACTGTTTTCAGGGAGGGTATACTGATTTTCATAAATTTCCTGTACTTATGCTATTCAAAAGGACTCATTTTGATTTTGTTTTAATTAAATTCAAACTGCAGAGTGATCCATAACCCTTTACCTGTGCTGACGTGAAGGTCAGAGTTTCTTCTTAGTGACATAAGAAAATATCATGCAGTAATCTCGGCTTTCACCAGCAGAAAAAAGGTGGGTACAGCAAAAAGACAAAAGATCTAACAATGTCATCCTAAAACCATTAGTCTGTGGGTTTTGGCTGTTTTTTGACAAAGTTGTACAATCTAGACTCGAATTGTGATTGGCCATTCTAAAATAAATAAAATTATACATTATGTAAGGGTGAAGCACTGAATTTTACTTACAGGGCCTGATCATTTTATTGTGGATACTCAATTTAGAACCTCTTTCCTCTGAAATGTAAGCCATGTTTAACAAGGTGCTACATTTTATTTTCAAAGTGTTTCTGACTACCCAGCTCCCTACCCACAGACTAGCCAGCTTGTCTCGTCCTGTGGATGGACTCGAACTACAGCATCTTGGAGGTTTTTTTTCCCCTTTAGCACAAGCAGTTCACCTGCTGCAGGTTCTAGTTGGAGTAATGTTCCCAACTTGCAAGCGATATTCAGAACACAACAAGGACAACCACAGGCAGCTCCAAGACAGTGCAGTTTGAGTCAATTCCTGGACAAGAAACTCACTGGGGAGGCAGCAGAAAGATGTTGAGGACCACCAAAACAGTGACTTTGCCACGCTACTGATAGGAATATACAAGAGGGATATGCTGGGATTGGCGCACTGGTGTCTCAAGTTTCAAAATAATTACTGTTCTTGTAATATGTGCATGCCTAAAAGGATGATAGTCAAGGGTAATGTTGGGATTGTCAACTTACTACTGTGGCTGGCTGGAGTCTTGGTCAGCAAAGGTGGAAGACAACTGAAGTACTTGCAGTTCAACAGCCTAGTGAGCTCTTCTTTCAATAGTTTAACTGAGAAGGGGGGGGAGGGGGGGGTTAAAAAATTTATCTGAAAAGCCAATTTACTGACTGTGCACTAACCTGAGAATTATCAGACTCTGCAAAGGCTAAAAATCAGGCTCAGTATCAAATCCAAAGCCAGAGTCTACAAGTCAAAAACATAGATGTAGCACCAACTCAAAATTTTATTACATGCATATTTTATGTGGTTTGTTTAATCTATACAGTCAAAATCCAAGTTCTTGATCTTTTCCCTTCTTTGACTACTGAATCACTCTCAAATCATAATAAGCATGAAATCAGAATTAACACATTTATTACAAACCATAAGCCTAGAGAGTTATGGTCAAAATAAATAAAATTTTTACATAGGTCATTACCCCTTGAACAAAAGTGCCATGAGGATGTAAGCCTTTTACAACAAAAAAGTGCCTACATCATACACCCTGTGCTATACATTCATGGGCGCGCACACACACACACACACACACACACAGCTTCAAAGCAAATGGTGCACACTCAATTCAATTTTATTATTTATATAGTGTCAAATCACAACAAAGCCACCTCAATGCGACCCACACTAGGATGTAGCAATTCTAAGTGCCAGTACCTGTCAGTGTAATAAAACACCTCATTTGCTAGGTTGCCATTCATAACTCCAGGCCTCGTGGCCCGGTGTCCTGCAGCTTTTAGATGTGTCCCTGATCCAACACACCTGAATCAAATGGCTGAATTACCTCCTCAGTATGCAGTCAAGTTCTCCACAGTCCTGCTAATGATTTCTATATTGGACTCAGGTGTGTTGAAGCAGAGACACATCTAAAACCTGCAGGACAGGGGCTCTCGAGGCCTGGAGTTGAAGAGCCCTGTCCTGGAGGCTTCCACCACAACTGATTGCACAGGAAACCATCTTTAAAATTATACAAAGATCCTTTTTTGGAGTTGAGTATTAATTTGGAGAAAGTTTAAAAGAGCCAAATATAGTTGAATTTATCAAAAAAAAAAATCTCAATGAATTGAGAACATCTATATATAGCCTGACTGGAAAGAGTATAAAATTGATGAAGCTGGTGAAATGGACTGGACCAAGAGCTGGTTCCTCTGTACAGCTGACTGTTCTGTCCAACATGTTAGACATACAGGAGCTCCAAACATCTTTCTGGTATGTTCACTCACATGAGGATCCAGCCACTGGCTTGTCTTTTCCCTCCAGCAGGTCCAAGTAGGCCAGAGCCGCCTGTTCCATCTGCTCCTTTAAACTACAGTGGATAGTGCAAAGACAGAAGTGATGTCAGTAGTAGTAGGGGGTAGCTCCTGCCTCTGGCTAAATTAATTTTAAGATTTCTAGCATGATTCCATGGTGACATTCCAACAAATTAAATTCAAACACAGCAAAACACTTACGTGTTTCACTTCTCACTGTTCATTAACAATATTCTAGGATTCTTGACCAAATTTGTCACATCCTTGTAAAGAGTCTTGCCAATAGCAGCCAATTAACCCAAACCAAAATATAATTATTGCAACCATACATTGCATAGAAATTCCTGTAAAAAGCAATGCAAATTGATGCAGGATCAAAAAAGCAACCTCTTAAGTATTGACAATTAACAGAAATTAGATGTCAGTGAAGTATAAATGTTTGTTCTTAGCCTATTTAGCATTGCTGGGTTTTGATAATGGGTAGCATCATCCTCATTCAATGAGGAGAATGTGTGTGGATTTTAACAAAGAATAAGAAATTACCAAACTAACAGCTGATGGGGTTGTTAAAGAATTCAATAAATCAGAAATCTGGCAGGGGCATTTCCTAGATACAAACTGGGTGGCTCAGGGGGGACCTACAGGAAAATCTGAATTTTCTTTCAGAAATAAATGCAAAACAGCTTGAAAATGTCTTAAATTATTACAGCTCTGAGAATATTCAGACTGGAGATAGAGCTGTAGTCTGAGTAATCTTGCATAACCTCAAACAGAATTCCTAGATTTGGTCCAAAAAACAGGGATATAAATATGATAATGTAATCTGAGTAGATTTTGAAATCCAGTGAAACTGTTGTAGCACCTCTTGCAGAACTCCTGTAATTAGTTCAAAAATGGGAATATTATAACCCCAGTTCCAAAAAAGTTGGACAAGTACCGTTCTCCTGGTAACCACCAAACCCAGACTCATCCATTGGATTGCCAGATGGAGAAGTGTGATTCATCACTCCAGAGAACACATCTCCACTGCTCTAGAGTACAGTGGCAGCATGCTTTATGCCAACACTTTGCATTGTGACTGGTTATGTAAGGCTTGGATTCAGCTTTTTGGCCATGGAAACCCATTCCATGAAGCTCTCTACACACTTTGCTTGAGCTAATTTGAAGGCCACATGAAGTTTGGGGGTCTGTAGTGAGTGACACTGCAAAAAAGTTGGTGACCTGTGTGTACTATGACCCTCAGTATCCACTGACCCCATTTTACATTACATTGTCATTGGCCTATCTACTACATCATGACTGAATCACGGTCATTCCCAATCACTTCCACTTTGTTATAATCCAACTAACAGTTGACTGTGGAATATTAAGTAGCAAGGGAATTTAAAAAAATGTTTGTAGAAGCAGTCTGCATACCTAGGTGCTCATTTTGTATATACACTTGGCGGATATACCACACTGTTTATAGATCCAATGATACACTGAAGACAACAATGTTGCTTACATATGAAAAGCAGATCTGAATTTCCTAAGGGCCAAAACCAAGCTGTAACAATGTTCGTTTCTGCTATAAAGATGGACATTTTTACTGGGAGTAAAGGCTGGCTAGAAGAGCTGCTGTTTGTGCACATATGCTTCATTTTTCAGCACTGAACATTGCCATTAGGGGGCACTACAGAAGTCAATCAAATTTGGGGGATCTACCTGAAGCTCCTTCTTGCTGAGAAAGTTGTGCAACAAGGCTATCATTTCAAGTCCCATTTCATCTTCAAAGACAGAAATAAGCTACATGACAGTCACCCTTACCTCAGTCTGTTATCCCGCTTGACACCAAGCAGGGTGGTGAGTTGGGTCAGGCTATGTAGCTGCTGGGCTGGAACACAGGGTGCCTGATTGCACCCGGCAAGGAGGTCTCTCCTGACATGCTCCTCCTGCAGGCTAGCAAGGAGGTGATGGACCTGAAGTACAGTAGCCAGACGTCTCCTTTCAGCCTCCACCTTAGCTAACTGTTCCTTTTTCACGACTTTCTTCTGGGCCTTAAGCAGCTGCAGGGGCAGATTATTAAATGAGTTCTCAAACTCTAGCAAGTAGTAAGACTCTACAGTTTCATTTTAATATAATGCTTTAGCCAATGATTATGCAGTACAAATTTGAAGCAGGAATTTGTCATTATCAAATTATAAACTTTTCAGTGTTCATAAAAGTTAAATGCATTTTCATAACCTCCATTTATATCCAAAGTACACTTCCCAGAACAAGTTTGAGTTTAAGACCAGAGTAATATTTTGCAAAAGTTAGAACTTTTTGGCAGTCATTCCCCCCCCACTCCTTCAAAGATCCACTTCAGTTAAAATGTTTGGGTTCAGACCACCCATGCGCCAGGCATGAGAATCAGCACCTCTAAGTCCGAGGCCATGGTCCTTAGCTAGAAAAGGGTTGAGTGCGACGAGTTCCTGCATCAAGTGGAGGAGTTCAAGTATTTTAGGGTCTTGTTCACAGGTGATGGGAGAAAGGAACGGGGAGTTAACAGACAGATGGGGGCTGTGTCTGCAGCGATGATGCATCAGTCTGTCATGGTAATGAGGGAGCTGAGCATGAAAGCAAAGCTGTCGATTTACCGGTCAGTCTACGTCGCTTCCCTAACCCGTGCTCACGAGGTTTGGGTAGTGACCGAAAGAATAAGACTGCAAATACAAGCGGCAGAAATGAGCTTTGTGGGAAGGTGGCTGGCCTCCCCCTTAGAGATAAGGTGAGGAGTGCCACATCAAAAGGAGCCAGTTGAGGTGGTTCAGGTATCTGACTAGGATGCCTCCTGGGTGCCTCTTGGGCCAGGAGGAAGCCCCAGTGCAGACCCAGGACATGCTGGAGAGATTCTCTTTGCTGGTCTGGGAGCGCCTTGGGGTCCCCCCAGATGACCTGGGGGAGGTGCCTGGGGAGAGGGAGTTCTGGGCTCCCCTGCTTAGGCTGCTGCCCCTGAAACCTGGCCCCAGATAAGCAGAAGAAAATGGATGGCGGGACACACACACACACACACACACACACACACACCAGAGCAACTCTCCATCATTTGCAGTTAGTCCAAAATGTTGCTGCATGTCTTAAAAGGTACGAGGAAGCATGATCACATAACTTCAGTTTTAGCAGGTTTGCACTGGCTTACTGTTCAATTTCATATTGATTTTAAGATTCTTTTACTTCTAAAATTTTGAATGGAATGGCACACAGCTATTTAGCTAACTTGAATAACCCCAAAAGAGCACGCTCTTAGTGCAGCCAAGATTTTGATTTAAGCACAGAGGGGATCGGGCTTTTGTAGTCTCTGCCCCTAGACTCTACAGTACAATTATCAATTGACAGATTACTCCAGAATCTATACAGTTATTTAAATCTCATCTTAAAACTCTTTTTAACTTGGCCTTTAATTCAAGTTCAGTTTGAGTCCTCAGGTTTTATATTGTGATGTCTTTTGCTTTAGTCATATTTATTATTGTATTTGTTTTTATGTTTTACTGTATTTTATTGATCTATGGCTCTAGCTTGCTTATTTTGTAACTAACTTGTAAAGCACACTGGCCAAACTTGTTTTTTCAATGTGCTATAAAAATAAAACTGACACTGAATAATGCCATACTTTCCCCATCTTCAGTCTAAAAAAAATGTAAATTTCCTTAAAAAGGCACAATGCGAGGCTCTAAGCTGACACCTGCCTGCCCTACATTTTTCGACACTACAATGGACACATGCGCCTCAAGTGGAGAGGTAGAATTATAAACCTACTCATCTCTATTGTCTGGAGATGTCTATGCCCTCAAAATATAATCCCTGCTCAGACTCTTGATAAATTTGAAATCTAAGCATGGCAACAAGCTAAGCACCCTGAGATATGGGGTGTGTTCCAAAAGCACCTCCTATCTGAAGACATTTTTATTGAGGTCAAGAAAAGGTAGGTAAAAGCATTCATAAGGACTTAGGGAAGACAAAGAGCAGAGTGCCAAGAATCCAAATAACCTTAATGTCTCACCAGGTCTCTGCCATGCTGAAACTACAATGTGCAGAAGATGCACTACAAAACACAGATCTTACTTCAGATTGTGTTCATACCCTATTGATTTGTGGAGGTCATACAAACGAGAATAACCCGTAAAGACTTAATTTCAAAAGATTGGAATTTTTAAAGGATGAAGAACATAGAGCCAGATTCACTAAGGTAACTCACTAAGACATGACAAAACCTTTTTATGTTAAAGCTATCCAGTTAAATTGTATTTATATTAACACCAAATCACAAACAGTTGTCTCAAGGCAATTTATATTGTAAGATAAGGAAATAAAAGAGAAAGTAACAAGAGGAGCCTACAATAAAGGTCTTCTTGGCACAGCAATGGTGTTTGGCATAACAGAGCATGCAGACAATAATTTAATTAATGATTGAATGCAGAGTGGCACAGGATCAGTTTTGTGACTGAAAGCTGTGGAAAGGGTATTTCTGCAACTGGCTTTATGGTATATGTAGGAGTTTTCCTTTCAGGAGGATATTTAAATGAATCATGCATACTTGATTTGCAAAGTGTATGATGTTTTATGGTGTGGGTTTACGGTTCAGTGCCAAAACTGTTTCTATGTCCTAAAACTCTTCACTCAGTCCTCGTGTCAAGTGTTTGGAGACAAGCCCCACCATTTTCTGCTCCTCAGCAATACTGAGGATTTTAGTGAAACAGCAGAAATTGACGGAACCAAGTTGTGCAGTCCCCTCAATTCTACTCAATCTGTAATGAACTAAAGTGTCTGAAAATATAACCATTAGTGAACCCATGTTAGTGCATTAGATTGTCTGAGTGCTGCGTGACCGCTTTTTTTTTTTTTTTTTAAATAAGATTTCAAATTGACACTGAAGTAGCTTGTAATAATGCAGCCCTTCTCTGGATAAATCCTGAGCTCCACCTGAGTAAGTTCTCAGAAACACATGCCTGCCCTTTCTATCAAGAGTTATCCCCAATATCAGGAACACTGATTCTCCATCAGCCTCCTCTCACTGCTCTGAATTGTCACTGTTTTCATAGAGAAACATGTACAAAAACCTCAGCTTACCATATATTATTTTGGTTGGTAGGCCTACATCACCCTCTACCTCATCAGGTCTGCTTGTTTTGTGCTGTTCTTGGCAGAATGCTGTTACCAAAAGTGAACTGACTTAATCTTTGTATATAAATTATAGAACACTGTTAACTGATCACCCCACAGCATCACAATAATTTGCCCCACTTAAATCTATCCCATAACCTATAAAACTAAATCCATCTTATTTTCTTATATTTACCTGTTAAGTGATCCAGTCTAACTCCTCCATCCATCACTTATCCCAGACACAGTAAAAACTTAACTCTAATCCTTAAAGCTATGATACAAGAAACTTTTAAGCAGGCTATAGCATAAAATGGTAAATGGACTGGTTCTTATAGCATTTTTCTACTCTACTTTGTGCACTCAAAGCACTTTATACAAAATGGAAAACCGTTATAACAATTGCATGATGCAGGCCGCTTTGCCAGTTTTGGTGGCCATTTTCAGGAATGGTCAAATGGGCCATCGCTTTGAATCATGGGATGGCAATTTCAGCTATTTTTTCAGAAAGAATGTCCCCAGTGTAGCCTAGGCTAAAGGAAGTAATAAAGGAAGCATTGAAGCACCTTTCCTTTCCATTTGGAAAACTGACAGCAATTATGGCTGCCACGCAGATACATCCAGGTCACTTCTTAGTTAACAACCTGGACTACTGGAATGTACCCATGGTCCCACTGAATGAAAAATGGTAAGTGAATTGGTACTTTCTGAGCACTCAAAGGGCATTTTATTTCAAATGTCATTCACCCAATCAGACATTAATACAAGGGCTTTTTTTTCTGTATCTAAGCACCTTATATAACTGGACACACTCACACTCCAACAAATGCATCAGGGGCAACTTGGGGTTCAGCATCTTGCCCAAGGATAATTTGACATGCAGACTGGAGTAGCTAAACATCAAAGCACAGTGGTAGTCCACCCCACTCCCTTGCCATGTGGGAAAAAAAAAAAAAAAAGCTGCTTACTGTATATATACACACATTTTTGTATACGTTATTTATTATTCGTTGCCATAAAGTCTAGATTCATCTTTGTTCTAGTTCACCAGCTGTAGCAGTTTAATTTTTTTAACCATCTCTTTTGCTCAAGCTATAATGTAATATAAAAATTGCTGATATATTTTCACGTGGTTTGGTAAAAACCAAATGCTGCTATTAAAACTGACTTTTGGTCTTCACGTTTTCTGATTGGTTGCAGAAAACTGCTCATTTGTATGCATTATCAGTTTCCTTAGAGGTGTGTTTTGGTGCTGAATTGTTAATTTGGAATATTCTTGTGTACTTTCATGGAAGTACTGCACTGCAGTCCATCATGAAAATAAGATCCTAATGCACAGAGGCCAAACACAGCACAAGCAACAAAATATCCTGGACATAAAGCCCAGCCAGGACAAAGACAAAGTGATTACCGGAGACATTTACATTCTGAGTCAAGCCATCCAGGGTTTTGTGGAGCTCCCGTGCAAATTCCAGGTTGTGTAGCACCTCTGCGTACTTCTCCACAGCTGCCTAAAATGGAATACAAAGATCAAATCACAAGTGCAGGTTCTGAACACATGGAGCTCATCTGTTATGTGTGAAATCATTGCCACTTGGACTCACCATTTGATCTTTGTTTAGCACCTCACCCTGCTTCAGCCTGTTCTTGTAGCCCTGCAGTTTCAGCTGTGGGCACACAACATGTCACAAACAGCAGGTGCCAACCTTTAAAGCACTCTGCACTGTCACAAACTTACTTTTTTTTTTTCCAGGTTGCGGACTTTGTGTTTGAGGCAGATGAGGCCATCTTCTATGTAGGTTTCGTAGCCATGGTAGAAAGTGGAGACTTCAATCCCGAACTGCAGGGTGTTCAGCCCACCGGGGGATCCCATTTTCAGGCTACTACCAGTCACTGAGTCCTCTTGCTTTCCCTCTCCCTCTGTTGCATGCTCAGGTGGAGGGGTGAGATCCAGGGTAGGGGAAGGAGACAGCTGCACCATGTTGAGCTCCACAGGGTTACAAATAAATAAATAAATGTTTAAGCTGCGTGGCTCTAAACATTTTTGCACAGAGGAAAGAGAGGCTGCTGGTGCTTGCTGTGTGTTCCAGCATTAACAGCAGATGGGTGGACAGCCCAGTTTGAGCAGCCGCCAACCCCGTGACAATGCATTTATCGTGGCCACTGAACAGCAGGTTCCCTAGATGAATCAGGAAAGCAGCAACAGCAGAAAGCACCACAACAAAAACAGCGTGCGCAAAAAGAGCCATTCTGTACATTATCCTTTGAAATAAACATCCGCGTTTAAACACCCAGGTGACTCATCTCAGCCCCACTTACTCTGCTGACTTTGTGGAGATTCAGATTAGCAGAATGTGTTTAATTGAACAATATGAGCAGTTCCAGCTTTGGTACGGGGTTTACCATGCTCCAGCCAAACCTCGATCAAAAATCCACCCAAACTTTTCTGCAGCTATTTTATCTAAGAGCAGACACTAGCGGAATCCAAACTTTGCCTTCATATAATCTTCATTTCACGTTTAATCAGCAGTTTATCATTTACAAGAAAAACCCACCTTGTGCCTGGTGCGTCGTAAATTCTCACAAGAAGAGCCCGCGGACAGCAGACGCTCCAAACCAGCCCCACGCTTTTCTAACCGTGATATTTAGCTGGCAGAAGCCACGCCGGTGTCAGCTCATACCTTTATATACTCTGCCGCTTTACACATGCTCTGCCGGGGTCGGAAAAAAACAAAAAACACGCACCACATCCGGTTCTAGTACCTGTCAGTGATCAGAACCGGATGCCTCTCTGAAACATAATATAACTTTATAACAATATTCCAGCAGTAATTTGATTGATGGGATGATTTCGTGTAGATTTTTTAATAGAAATGAGTCAACTGAATCATTAAATGAGTACACATACTGTTAATGGCACATTTTTCACCCACTGGTTCTGGCTTCTGCATTTGAAAACATCACCTTTAGCCTTTTACTTAGTGATGGTCAGATGAAACCTCACGGAGCCTTGAAGCTGTCCATCCAACTGGTTCAAAGGAAAGGTTCATTTCTCGAGGCTTCATGTACACACAACCCCCCTGCTGGTCAAATATAGGGGTATTATTGCAGCAAAATATTTGTGTGTGTGTGTATATTGCAATCTGTGTGGAGATCTGTTTGTGCCTATTCAGATCTCTGTGTGTAATTAGATTTGTAAATGTGTAAATAAATCTACAAGTGTGCATAGATATTAATGGTTGAAAAGACTTAAAGTTTAGCTTGAATCACTGAAAAGCTGAAGCAGTTAGCTTCAGCTTCAGCTTCAGTGCGGAGTCAGTGAATGATTTGATCTCTAACTAGAAGCCAGAGTGATGTGCCTGAAATCGAAAGCAGAACCTCACTGCAGGATATTGAAGAGCAGTTCAACTCACTTTGAGTCTGAACTCCTCTGGCTCATCGTGCAACAGCACGAAAAACAATAATAATAAAATAAACGTGCAAACTAACTGGAACTACAGTGAGAAATTGGCATCTAGTAATTCCCTTTAACTAACAGACTTTAATGCATATTCAGAGTATAGAGGCAGACTAGGATATGAATGATGTAAAAATGGTCAAGAATTTATTGACTTATGTAAAATTATTAATAATACACTTAGATACTAATTAATGCTAATTAAATACAAATTAATAATTACAAGTAAGAGTCTGCATGCATTATCAGCAAAGTTTCAAAAAATTAAACTTTATTAGTTCAAGCATTTCCATAGCAAATGCCATCTTCAACCCAAGCAGCTACCACTATGCAAACATCAATGTCATCAGAAATAAAGGATTTTATTATTTGAAATTCCATTAAAACACTCAAAATGTAGAATTGGATTGGAGCATGCTTTAGAGTTACAACAATGACTGAATATGAAGTAAAAAATATGAGCATTATTTTTGAATTTGTTGGCCTAATCTGTAATTGTCTGTTCCAAATCTCTTCAAGGTCTTCTTGGTGGAAAAGAAGTTTTGCACACCCACTACGTCTGTCATGCAGATCCTCCAGCTTCAGTTTTTTTTTTTTTTATGCCTGTCATGCTGTCTAATTTGATTTAAAATGGGCCAAATAAGTAAAAACCACTGAATAATAATGGACATGATCTTTAACAGTCAGAAAACATTCACACACACACACACACACACACTACACTTCACTCACCAAATGTAGGGTCTTGGAGAGGCCACGTGCGGAGCCGTGCGGCCTTTTTGATTGCATTATAGTTAGTGAGATTTGTGAACCCCTCAATAAGCATATGAAGTTGCTTGGGTTTGCCATTTTCCTCCTCTGCTGTTCTGTCTTCAATCTTCAAACAATAATTATTGTACAATATAAAGTGCCTTGAGGTGACTGTTTTGATTTGGTGCTATATAAATAAAATTGAATGGAATCTCATGGACTTCTTGTTCTTTAGACATTGTGGTTTTCCTCAGACTTCTCTGTTTTTGTCTCCTACTCTTTTCATGTCTGTTTTAGACATGAATTTTTCGTCCTTTCATAGTTTTAGTGAACCTAATATTCACAACATAACACGATTATGCACTAAAACTGTCTCTTATTGTAGCTTTTTCCGCACAGAATTTTTAGCAACATTGACTGATATGAAATACTTCATATGCCTAGAAAATGTTGCTTATCCTGTAAGCTGAAATGTAGGAATTATAATTTTAGCGTTAGAGAAAAAAAATAGATATGAGCAACACCAAATGGAACCTCTACCAAAACTTTGCAAAAGACTTGCAAAGCATTTATGCAATAAATTATATCAGATTATAGCCTATTTTTCCCATCCAATATCTGATCCAGCAATACTGAGTTTGGAACTGGTGCATTCCTGGCATGAAATATATTTTATGGACATAGATATACATGTTTTACACCTGGGTGTTTTATTGAAATAGGCATAATAAATATCAGAACAGTCAGTCCAAACAATAACATAAAATTCTATTACTAGGGTGGATCATCCTCTTCCTGATGTCTTCCCCGGAGCCATCAGAAAACAGTCTGTACATAAAGAAACCCAGGAGAAGGTGGAGGAATCCATTTCCTGTGCTTTGGAGCTGTGGCTAGTCCCACAGGTGAGTCAGCAGGGGCACAGAAGGTTAGAGAACTTTAAAGATGCTTAAATCTCCAGTTACTCCACAAGCTTTGCCACCATAAAACACCAGTGCAGCTGTCAGCCAGTCATCAGTCAATATAAATTAAACACACAAGAAGTCAAGATGTCTGTCAGAAATTCAGTTCTGGAAACAACAGAAATACAAGACTGCAACTTTGTTCACATTTTGTCCTAACAAAAAACAGACTGCCATCTATAATCCATTAGAGGGACATGTGAATACACCTGAGGCTAAACTGACATCATGCACTGACAATATTCATAACAGAAAGAGGCAACAGTCACAAAAACTCTAATGCCGCCAAAGTTCAAAAGAAGATAAGACGTTTTCCAAAGATACACATCTCCAGACATTTCTTCTTGTTGCTGCCAAAAAATATGCAAATTCTGAATGCATTGGAGGAAGTGAAAAAAAAATGCTGCACTCCTTCATGATGTATTCATGGAATACAGGAAGCTGTTAACAAGATTAACATTTCTGTTGTAACAATGTAAAATGCATCGATTTTAAGCTGGTATGAGGAGGTTATACTGGAAACCTCTTTTACTGTAAGGAGCAAAGAGTTTAGCTTAGCAAAACTACTGGAAGCACAGGCTAACCTGGCTTTATCTAAACACACACACACACACACACACACACACACACACACAC
>JASGAU010350942.1:0-17793 GCA_030220045.1 Australoheros facetus | reverse complement strand
GTTTGTGAAGAGGCTGTTTGGTTTCTCCAATGTAGAGGTCCGAGCACTCTTCACTGCACTGAACAGCATACACTACATTGCTGATCTTGTGTTTGGGGGGTTTGTCCTTGGGATGAACCAGTTTTTGCCTTAGGGTGTGACAATAATTAACAATTAACACCAACAAAAATAATACATTCATTTGTAATAAACAAACAGCTGGGCTTTGTTTACATTGTTTCACCAGAGACAAGTGGCTCTATATCATTGATTTTTATGGTTGCAAAGAAAAGTCAGTATGGAAATGTGGAAAATTTGTGTTTATTCAGATTTAACTTGTAAGAAGTAATTTCCTGGTGTGGAGACCAAGTGTTCGAAGACAAGGAACAATTATGACTGTAAGCTATGTGTCCACATGAGTATAAACAAGGTGTTATTTTTCCTTGTCTGTATCAATGCTGGTGCAAAGACTGTTTGTGGAGTATTGATCCCTTTGCAAAGCTTTCTTTCAATAAATCTCAGAAAATCAGTTTGATTTCAATGCTCAATCTATTTTTCCACAACAATCTTGAGCAATCCCATCCTCATCACCAAGTAATTTCTGCTCTGCTTTTGTGGTGATCCAGAGCCATTTGGACTCAACTAATCTGAAAGAGCAGATTCCTCCGAGCAAAGAAAACAAGCAGCCTAACAACTGAGAGCAGACAAAGTTGCTGCTGAAATCTCAATTGACAAAGAATGCAGAGTGGAGAGCAGGTGAGACTAGCATGAATTTCTGATTGTCCCGTAATTTTTAAAGACAAATAATTTGATTAAGGAATTTGAAAAATTGCTCTGTGTTTGGTAAGAGGAACCACCATTCAGAGAAAAGTTCTGTATATACAGCTAATTTGAGCTCATCGCCACTGGTAGCTACAAATTAACAGTTAGTTTGGGCTGATCGACACAGACAAATGCAAATTAACAGCTTTGTGGGTTGCATAAGTGACAACTTACCGGGGCTGAAATCACAACTAGACAAAAGGTAGTGCTGTCATCAGGAATCTACAGATTGGGTCTTTGAGATTAAAAGTGAATACTGCCAAGAACTAACGTGGGGAACTCAAAGTGCAAACTAGAAAAGCCAGCTCAAATGAAGTATAATCCAAAATAGTCCAAATGTCCAATTAATTAAAAACAAACATGGTAAGGAAACATTTCAGGAATTAAATGTATGGATAAATAAACATTATTTTCCCAAAAAAATTATATTTCAGTGAAAAGGAAAAAAAAAGAGAAAGTGAAAACAAGGGAAAAGCAAGTAAATTAAAAAGAAAAGAAAGAAAGATGTATGTGCCATTTCATGCAGGCAGGAAAGCATTTTTCTTGTGGCTGGTTAAAGCAACAATCAGAGACAGAAAGTGTAGACAGGCAGGGCCAAAAAAAAAAGTTACTAATCAAGTGTCTCAATGTGTCAAAAGCAGGATCAACATCTTTGCAAAGCACAGAACCTGGAGCAAACAGGACAGACCAACACCATCAACATGATTAGAGTCATCTCCACAGCCAGATTTGGCCAAACGTTCCACAGTTTTGCCTCCATCCTACTTTTACCACGAAAAACAAGCCCATACAAAATACTTTCAGAGCAAATGACATTCGTTTCCTCTCATGTTACCAGATTGAGTAAAGAATTTCATCCAGGAATGAGTGAACAGGTTTGGATGACAGAATCATCATGATACCCATGGTTGAGATCATGGGTCCCGAAGGAAACAAAGCTTTGGATCACCAACCATGGTCTGAAAATGACACGAAAAAAGCTGCAAAACACATGACAGGCCAAAAAGAGGACATTGTGGCCCAACTTTACTGTTTTCAACTGGAATTGAAACAGACAACAAAGCTGGATTAAAAAAATAAATAAATACATTTAAATTGGGGACCAACCATCTCATCAAGAGTCAACAACAATTGGCCAGAGAACAAGACTGCCCTCAGCCTTACAGGGAACCAGAAGCATATACAAATGGCATTACCACGCTGTGTAGCAACTTCGCCACAGAGAAAGCCGCAGAGATTCAAGGTATCTGCCTGTGTTCAACAGGAAAATGAGACAGCTGTGGACTATTTAAACAGCCTGATGGGAAAGCATTCAAAGAACAGTGGCTTAGATCCTCTGACAGCTGGAGAGATGCCCCCCAAATCACAAACTGGGATGTTCATCGGCGCAATCACTTTGTACAAACATAAAGTACAAACATATTTACACAAACACTATGTGCAGTGGGAGTTGGCAAGACTGCTTGAGGCTGAGAGATTTGCCATACATGGAGAAAAAATACTGCGGCTAGTGCTACCCCTCAGCCTCCTGGCAATAGAATCTCAAGGTAGCAAAAGAAAAATCCCCTGGAATCACAATTTCTAGAACGCATAATTACCAGGTCTCATTTTAAAGGAGTATATATGTCAAAGTAAGAACCAGGAACAAGAAATGCTAGAATCCTAATAAAAGTAAACCACTCAGAATACTGTCACTTTCTGTGATTGGCGTTATTATGGTAAGAACTAAGTCATCCAAGGTTTTTAGTACATGCACCTATGATATAAATTTGAACATACAAACAAAAGATCAGCTCATTACTCTGTGTTCTCAGCAAGACTGAGTTTATGACTCAATTGCTACTTTCAACTCATACTGAATACAATATGGCATTCATTTCATAAACTACAGTCCTTAGTGACCAGAAGGATAATAAAGCAGGGTATACTTTATCATGTAATTGGCAAGTTGCTAGACAATGAGTGTACAGCATCCCACTGTGTTTCAGATCTAATCCCATGCTAATCCCTCACAGTTTCAAAACACCAAGTTGGCCATGGTAAAAACCTTCAGCTCAAGGCTCAGTTACACAACCTTGCTAATCAATGTGTGACCTCACAGCGGCTATGTCCATCTTTTATATGCAGTCTGTGCCACATACACACTATGCCAAGCTGTAGAGTACTTTGCCACCCTGTCGGGCCATTCTGTGATTTGCAAAGTGTTAAATGAAAACCAGTGGGCCACATTTAGCTGTAAGTGACAAGGTGGTTAACTCACTCTTTGTGATGCAGTGCTCGGCCGGCAGTAGCCTCTTCTTCATCAGACCCTGCAGAACAGACCTGACAGATGGCCGGTGCACCAACTGTAACACAAACAGGTGGGACTGGGGACAAAGAGACACAAGGGGAAAACGTGAGTTTAAAATGGGGTTAATTCATCAGTTCAATGTAAAATGTACTGTAATAAATTTTCTGTATTTCTGTGACTGAGTCAGGAAACAGTCACATCAAAGGGACTTACACAGCAACATGCTGTCACTGTGATCTGAACAGTGTTGCGGCCTGGCTGACACACTTGCTTTAGGTACAATGGCTTATGGGAGGTTTTGTTGTCACCTCTTTCAATGGACAGAGGTGTTGCATTAACACTGACCTGATGCAAATGAAGAAACAAAGAAGAAGGAGGAGAAGAAGATGAGGAAGTGTACACAATAAAACCTGTATTTGTAGATACAATTATAAAGATGTCCTCTTAAACACATCACATTCTGGTAATTAGGTGTGTTAACAAACGTTAATCTCGAGACCTGTTCAACATTTGTGACAAGAAACCTAAACTTAGGGGTAAGAGACATATAAATGCATTATTAATAAATGCCAAACAAACATACCTGTGTGTATGTTTACCTCCAAAAAACATATAAAATGCTTATAAGATATAAAATATATAAGATGCTTACCTGCACAGAAGCAGGCCAGTTAGTGTTCATTTGTCTGTCTTCATGATGGTAACACTTAAACTGGAGCTCTAAATCTGGCCTGTGGAGGGAGACACAACACAGCTATCAGGGAGGGACTGGGTGGGGTTATCAGACATTCCTCATTTGTTTTCCTCCTTGTGTTTTAAATTGTTCAGAAAGAGCAACAGAAAAGTATAATGCTCTACACTAAAGCCACATATTGTGTTTGAGGTGCAAACTGGTCACAGTTGAAATGTGGTTCTGTGAGTGCAGTTTCCATTCTTTACACCTCATCATGAGTGTTTTGTAGACAGAGTCTCGCAGGTGGAAGGCGTGGTTGCTGACGGCCAGGTTGTGCTCCAGTCTGAAAGGCTCCAATACTACACCATCTCGTACAGGGAAGGTCAGACGCAGGTCGTCACTGGGGTTACCTGGAATGGAAAATTGGAGTTTCTGATGCATCAATTCAAGATCATCCTTGTGCCTTTTTAAACAAATACTAAAAACCTCTTTGACTGTATTTGGTGTCCTCTACATTTTTTTTTTGTTCAATTCTTCTTTCAACTGTGCCCTTTTTGTTACTCAATTATTATTTTTAATTCTACATTTACATTTTGCCAGTGTTTTCTCATTTATTAATTATGTTTGTACTTTCTATCACCACCATGAGAGCTGAAGGACAGGTAAGTTTTCAGTGCTGTTTGTCAGCCTAATTAAGCAAATATTACAGAGCTGGATTTCAAGTAACTGGGCAGAGAATTTTGTTTTCAGTTAAATTAAATATCATATTTCACAGTGTACTTTCTGATGTGTGGCAGCTGAGTCTCACCTGTAGGAGGCTGCTGGGTGTTCATGTTAGATTTGGTTTCTGGTGTAAGGTAAGGGGGTTTGGTGTCCTGGCCTGGAGAAAGATAGGGAGGTATAGAGGTCCCAGGTGTCATTGGAGGGGTAGGATTTCCTCCCATTGGTGAGGTGGGATACCCAGGCAACACTCCACCCCGAGCTGGCTGAGAGACGAGGATGAGGAGTATTTAGAGCTTCAATCAAACTGTGAAATATTAAATAGGAAAAGCTACTCGGGATACACTTGTTAAAATGGACTATATATTATCTTCCAGTGATGGATGGTAGTATTAAACATAGTTTAAATACTATGTTTCAAATAGCTTCAAATAATCAGGTAAAAGTATGTTCAAGAAATCCCTGTGAGTTAAAAGATCAGGCTCACCCACTGTTCAAAACTTTTTGTCTTTATTGGATAGTGAACAGTGAAGATAGGCAGGAAACTGGTGGAGAGAGAGAGAGATGGGGAAAGACACACAGCAAAGGGCCACGGGTCAGACATGAACCCGGACTGCTTGCACCATAGCAATGCAGTGTACATGGTCGCCTGCTCACCCACTGACCCACCCGGACACCCACTGTTCAAACTTTTTGAGGAGCTACTCTAGAAGAAGCAAAAAATAAAATTATGGAGCTGGAACATAAAATTGTTCCAGTTTAACAAAGGTTTGCTGCAGTGATTCAATATACACAAAATTAGATCAAACTAATCTATTAGTCTGCTCTTAACAGACTAATAAATTAGTCTGGCATGAGCAGTGTCAAATTATGTGATGTGCCTTATGTACATTAGAAGCATGTGTCATCAGTCGGTATGCAGCAGAAAACTAGCTTCTGCTGTGTAATCCTCCCACAGTCCTGCAACCAAATATCAGAACTCCATACTAGAGACATGATGAATCAAACTCATAATAAACATTAATAAACCCTAAATTTTGAATTTTGAGATATTAAACTCTTCATAAAATATAAGAAGCCTTATGATTCTAGTATAAGCAAGCTAAAGAAACTGAGCTTATAGTCTTCAGTGCCGACAGTGTGGGATGAGTGCATTGGTGACTTACCCCATTCACTGCAGCCTGTGTGAAGGTGTTGTAACCTCCTGGTCCTCCAGATGACATGCTGCCCTGACCATTGAAAGGCTCTGACTGAAGACCACAGAAAAGAAAAATGATTTTGAGCATATTACCCATGTGTATGTGGACACAAAACAGTGGAAAAAACAAATCTGCAGTTAATGCAATACTTTTGTTAAACCCCTTTGCTGAAAGGTGAAAGTCTGCAGTCACATCATGATTATTTGATTTAAAATCCACTGTGGTGGTGTACTGAGGTAAAACTATAACAACTGTATCACTGTCCAAAACCTTATGGGCCTAACTGCATAGTGTAGCCTATAGCAGGAATGTATAAAAAAATATCAGCACAGAAATATCAGATTTTTGACAATATTTAGAAATGTATTAGTTATTTGAGGCAAATGTTCTGTCTTTGGGCCCAATCACACACGCCTAGAGACCAGTTAGAAGCCATCTGGGAACCACCGCTGTATATTCCATGACAGGTTGGCGAGTGGTTGCTGAAGACTGCTGGTAGCCGCTACATGGAATTACAACCTTTGCCAATGTAATGAAACTGTCCCATTTCACAGGGGAAACCGAAACTGTTCGCCTTCAAAGTAAAAGTTGTGCCTTTTGAAATGTGTTGGCTGCAGCAGTAAGACAAAACTTTTACTCTGAACATGAATGTTTTCCACTTCTGGTTTGTATCGTACTTTTTCCAAGTTTCACTACAGCTCAGAGAGTAATAGTGTAGTTATTTAGACATTCACCTAACAAGTGAAAGACACCCAGTTCAAGACCAGAAGGAGACAGAAATCCCTTGGGGCTTGTTTCAGGAAAAGCAGCTGGCGTAAAAATCTGCCAAATCAAATATGTGGTGCTACCTGCTGTAGCAACCCCTTGTATATAAGGGAGAAGCTTAAAGTAGCTGCTACTTTAGTTGGTGTCTTTCATGCTAATTATGAGCGACCGGGGAATGCACCCATTTCTCTAAGTGACCGAAGGTTGCCAGGGGGTCACCAACAATTTTCTGTGTGACTGAGGTTTTAGCCTCTAAACTTTTGAATGATTCATCTTCATAACTGAGTAAACTGCAATTTATTATTTTGTCTATAAAAAATGTAAAGTATAAAAAAAACAACAACAACAAAAAAAAAAGTCAGGCAACATCTTCAAATGTCCCTTCATTTTGGATTTGTAAGTTCTACTTATCATAACAGTCCTGACAGGTGAAATAATTTCAGTATCGGCTTTGATTCTGTACATTAAGTTTTATTTTGGAAATTTTAAGATAAATAAATATCCTAATTTGATCTCAAACATTCCAAGGTGGTCTGGCTCTGGTTTGTGGTCACCTTATAATACTGTGGAGGGTTGGGCTGTCCTGTTCCAGGGGAGAACTGTGCTGGATTGTGTGATCCAGCGGTGTAGTGTCCCATATGAGGCATCCGGCTGGAGTGGTAAGAGGGTGAGGGGGCACATCTCTGCTGCGAACCAGTGGGATATTGCAGAGGTTGGTTAGTGTACCCTGACATCCCACCGGAGCCATACTGTGGTCCAGGAAAACCCTGGAAAAAGACAAGATGCGGTAGACTGGAATTAGGGCTGTCTAGGCCATAATTTAAATGGGCAAGTATGAAATATTGCATCAATTATTAAGTAAATATGTAATTGTTTCTGTAGTTTTAATAAACCATAGTAGGGCAGGTAAATAATATAAAGTTTTAAAAAGTGTATTGGCTTTTTGAAAGTGTGAGCAAACATCTGGTAGTGTCACTGACCTCAGAATGAAAAGGTCGTTTGAGCCCTTGCTGTCCACCTGGATAGCCTCCCTGCTGTGGCATCCTCTGAGTCTGCGCAGGGTGAGAAGGATATAGGCCTCCGGTGGAAGGTGGTAGTCCAGACCTTGAAGAGACCATCCCACCAGGGTTCATCCCTGGAGGGCCACGGGCCCCTGCATGCGACAGGAACTGGGTGCTGTAAGAGGATGCTCCACCCAACTGAAGCGGAAAGGGGAAAAACATAGCTCACTGGATCTTTTCCACCGCCTTGATAGTTCATAGAGTTCAGTCATAGTGAGTCAGGGCCTACATTTATCAGGCAACTCCCCAGTCCCAGTTTTATTATTAGAAATAAAAACAAACACCAACCCCACTTTACTCAAGTCTAATCAATCCAGTGCTGAGAACATTTTTTTTACCCCGTCCTGATCTAATTTGCTTTTGCATATTTGTCACAGTTAATACATGTTTCAGATCATAAATCAAATTTTCATATTAGACAAAGATAACCTGAGTAAAGACTAAATGCAGTTTTTAAGTGATGATTTCATTTATTAAGGGGAAAAAGCCTAATCTGCCTGGCCCAGTGTGAAAAAGTAATTGCTCCCCCTTGCTAAATCATGAATTAACTGTGATTAATCACATTTTTGTATTTTGTATTTACTTGAGTTGGACATGAAAGTGTGAAAAATATGAAAAAAATAAGATAGTAGAAAGGTGGCAAATACTAGTAGATACATTCTAACTTTAACCTGTAAACATCAATGTGCACTCTTGTTAATTTTGTTATCAATAGTTTAGATATTTTTACATAAGTAAGTCTTACAATGTATTCCACAGAAATACATTTTGGAATTTTACCACTGCTTAATAATTCAAAACACACTGACTTTAGGTAGGAAATTCACCTGCATTGTAAAATGCACAATACATCAGTGTAGCTTGTTTATGCAAAAATGTGCCAAATTATGTAAAGGTTAAAATTTTAGCCTACAGGTAGTTTTACAAATAAGCAACATCCCAGGAATATGGTAAACAAAAAGACATTTTGAATCAAATCTGCTTGAAAATGGGATTTTGTTTAAACTGCCATATTAATTAGCTTGCATGTTCTCAGAGCTACAAGAGGCACCAAATTTTGATTCATACTGTTCAAAATTCTTGGTTTACAGACACAAATTAGTGATTATTGCCATAACGATCTTAACTAATAGTTGGCTTATTAGGACAGACAGGAATTTCCAGCAAAGAACACACATCCACACAGGAAATGACTAACAGAAGTTGTGACCAGATATCGCATTTAGCAACTTCAAACACTGACAAGTGATATGACCACTGGCAACATGGAAAGGGTAAATCCACTTCATGATGAGCAATTGAGGCGATGCCAATAATAGCAAAGGATACTGCTGACTGACATATCCAGGAATGGTAAATACATGAGAGGGTTACCTAGGCAACCAGAGCCTGGAATGTCTGCTAGCAACAACCATTGGCTACAACATGTCAGGTGAATCATTTCCTGTCTGGACACCCCTTAAGGCACAAGCTAACTCAAGCACTGAAGGACTTGCCAGTCATTTACACCACAGAAGATGATATTCTAATCAGGAATTCTGAGCAGGAATGGACGTCAAATTGAATGTTGAAAAGTTCAAACTCAGGAGGCAAGAAGTTGGACATCTGCTAAACAGCCGAAGGACTAAAGGTGGCTCCAGAAAAGGTGCGTGGTATTACCAACATGCCAAGACCAACTGATATAAAGGCCATCCAGAGACTGTTGGGGATGGTAAACTAGCTGACAAAGGGTTATAAACACCTACCAGAGGACTGAGATTTTGACTCAGCTGACACATAAGGAGAGCATATGGGACTGGTCTGAGGTGCAAGACATTATCCCCCCACACCATTACACCACCAGCAGTCTGAACCACTGACACAAGGCAGGATAGATTTATACTTTCATGACATTTATGCCATATTCTGACCTCATGATCTGAATGCTGCAGTTGAAATTGAGATTCATGGGACCAGGGAACATTTTTTCAATTTTCTATTGTTGGGTTCTAGTAAACCTCTGTGAATTCTAATCTGTCCCCTGTTCTTAGCTGACAGGACTGACACTCGATGTGCTCTTCTGCTTCAAAATTTGATCTGTTGTGTATTCAGAGATGCTGTTCTGCATACCTTGGTTGTAATTACTGTCTATTTGAGTTACTGTTGCCTTCCTATCAGCTTGAAGCTGGCTGGCCATTCTCCTCTAACCTCTGGCATCGACAAGGCATTTTTGCCCAGAGAACTCTCACTGGACATGTCCTTGTTTACAAACCATTATCTGTAAACCCTAGAGATAATTGTGTGGGAAAATCTGAGTCAGTCAGCAGTTTCTAAAACACTCAGAACAGTCTGTCTGGCTTTATTTTGGATTTTCTCTACTCCACAGGGTCAAACATATACATACAGGCTCGAATATGTACATAGAGCCACTTACATCTTTTAATAAGTGATGCTGAAGGTTCTACAATGTCTTTTGACTTGACAAGGCCAAGGCCTATTAACTTGTCGCTTTGCCAGCATAAAAAGGATTTGTTTGATAGTACTCACTTGACTGACCAATACTCGGAACAATGGGAAAGTAAGTGGAGAACTATGAAAAAGAAGTGTAGACTGACACAAGCTTGAAGGTCTCTTGGAGCCATTTCTAAACAAATTCCAAAATCATCAGTTCAAACAATTGTAAGTACGTAAGTTATATGGAAGTGTCACCACTTTGCCAACGCCTGGAAGACAACCTAAACTGATAGTCTGAGATGAAAGGAAATTGGTTAGGATATTCAGCAACAACCCAAGAACCAGGAACCCTCCAAAGCTCAAGCCCGCCATGAACTGGAAAGTACTGAAAGACTGCCAACACTGGAGTCAGTTTTAAATCGCCACAGACTGTGACTGTGCTGACCAAGAAAGAAGCCCATCTCCAAAATTGACAACTTCAAGCTTGAGTAAATTTTGCACCTGCCTACATGGACAAGCCAAAGGGCTTCTGGAGAAAGGTTTTATGGTATGTCTTTTCTCTCCCCTCAGCCCAACCGGTCGCAGCAGATGACTGCCTCTCCCTGAGCCTGGTTCTGCTGGAGGTTTCTTCCTGTTAAAAGAGAGTTTTTCCTTTCCACTGTCGCCAAGTGCTGCTCATAGGGGGTCGTTTTGACTGTTGGGTTTTCTCTGTATTGTTGTAGGGTCTTTACCCACAATACAAAGCGCCTTGAGGCGACTGTTTGTTGTGATTTGGCGCTATATAAATAAAATTGAATTGAAAATTGAATTGAATTGGTCAGATGAAACAAAGATTGAGTTATTTGGCCACAATGACAACATGTATGTTTGGAGGAGTAAAGGTGAGGTTTTCAAATCCAACAGAATGATACACACTGTCAAGCGTGGTGGTGGTAGAATCATGCTGGGCTGTTTTACTGGCAGTGGTACTGGTAAGTTGTACAAAGTGGAACTGTTATAATGAAGGAGGAGGACTACCTCCAAATTCTTAAACTTCACCTCAAATCAGCAACTAGATGGTTAAAACAAAATTAGGTGTCTCAACAGGACAATGATGCCAAATACACATCAAATCTGCTTTTGGGATGGATAAAGCAGGCTAACATTAAGCTTCTGGAATGGTCTTTCCAAAGCCCCAACCACAACTGCACTGAAAATTTGTGGACTATGCTTAAAAGCCAGGTCTGTGCAATTTAAATTAACTCAACCAAATGTGCCAAGAAGAGTGTTCAAATATCCAGCCAGAATTATGCCAGAAGCTCGTTGATAGCTACTAAAAGTGTCTGGTACAGGTGCAACTTGCTAAGAGCCATTTAACCACATTAATGGGGGTGTATCTATATATTTGAAGCTGTATGTACTTTTGACCTTACATAGGATTAGAGAAAATCCTAAATAAATTCAAAATTATCTACCTTATGACCCTGGCCCTATAGTCTCCCTTTTAAATTGTATTTCTGATATTAAAACATGGATGACAGAAAACGTTTTACAGCTCAACCAGGACAAAATGGAAGTTTCAGTTGTTTGTATTGAAGCCCAAAGAGAGAATTTGTCAGCACAGCTACACTTAGTGGCAATAAATCCCTCAAAAACAGTCAAAAATCTAGGTGTCATCTTTGACCCAGATCATAGTTTTGAGCAACATATCAAAAGTGAAACTAAGCTCGTGTGTTAATGCTTTAAGAATATTTTCAGAGTATGACAATTTCTCTCAAGTTGATTGTGAGACACTATTACAGGTTTACATTTCCTCCAGAATAAGTTACTGTAATGCTCTTTTTTATAGATTTTTAAGGCTCTTAATGGTTTTAGTCCTGACTATTTTGAGAACTGCTTTTATGTTATGAGCCGATTAGAACCCTCATGTCTTCAGGTCAGGGTTTTTTAAATCGTCCCCAATGTCAGAACTAAAACACATGATGATACAACTGTCTCTCACTATGGCCTTCCTAAAGACCTGAGGACAGCAGAGAATCTTAATGCTTTTAAAGCCAAACTTAAGACCCCCATTTTGTCTTGGATTTTATTTGAATGTATATATTATTATTTGTGTCATATACTGGTTTGCTCATTTATTGTTCGATTTTAATGTTCTTATCTGGTCTCTGTTTTATATTTGTTTTATATGGTGGGCTCAGTAGTGATACCATTTAACAGTTTTTCCTACTCTGGCTCTGTATGATGTCATAAAATGGTTATGTCACACACAGCTGTTGCTGTGGGTACAGAAGCTGCAATCACCTTGTAAAGGGGACCCAATCAGAAGAAAGTTGGCTTAAAAGGAGCGGGAAGTGAGCTTAAAGTGCCTCACAGCAAGAAGGTCTTGGGTTTGAATCCATCATCTGGCCAGGGCCTTCCTGTGTGGAGTCTGCATGTATATAGGTTCTCTGCAGGTACTTCAGCTTCTTCCCACAGTCCAAAGAGATGTAATTAGTGGGGTTAGGTTAACTGGTGATTCCAAATTGCCCATTGTCTGAATGGTTGTATATCTTTGTGCTAGCCCTGCAACAGACTGGTGACCTGTCCAGGGTGTACCCTGCCTCTTGCCCTATGGCAGTTGGGATAGACAACAGGCTGATTACACAGTCACAAATATCAAAAACAAGGTAGCAGACTCATTAGCTTTACTACACACAGATGAACCAAAGATGTATATTCAGATACTAAAAACCCACTGTAACCCAGGAAAAACCCTGGTATCCAATGCTTGCATATTTACATTTTAGAATATAAGAGGGAAGCATATAAGACATTTTCCACTAATGCAGAATGAGGCCTCAGATACGTCCTGCATTTTCCCCCCACTGTGCTATTTACATTTGGAAATACTGTTGAATTATTTTAGGTGACACCTATTTGTAGAGGTTCTATTCAATGTCTGTATGATTAAGCTAAAAAGGACTGCTGCTCTCTTTGCAAGCTCCAGGTTCAACTTACATTTTGGCATTTCTGCCTTTCTTGATAACTGCAGTGGAAATTACACACAGGAAATGTGGGGAGAGAGTGGGACATGACATGCAACCTTGGATGCTAAAATTATTTGCCTAAACTATTTGGCAATCGAGGTCCCCATGAACATGTTGAAACTAGAGCTGCAACTACCAGAAAAGTCTGGTAACATTCAACCAATAGTTCAGATGTTCAGTTTACTATAATTTATCGAAAATAAAAGCAGATAATTAAAACAAATTGTTACACCTGAGCCAGGAAAGCTATGTGCCGCTTCTCTCATTCTCCCTTTTTTACGCATGCATCCCCACACACATTTCCCCTCAAAGACCTTTACCTGGCCATAGCTCAGCTCCTGATTCTGTTTTTCTTGTATTGCCGCAACAGTTGCCGTAGCAGTAGCAGTTGCTGTGGCAGCCGCGGCAGCAACAGCAGCAGCAGCAGCCTGAGTGAAGTCTGAGGGTGGCCGAACACCTATACCGGCACCTTCACTGTTTCCAGAGTAACTGTGGGGAGAGAGGGGAAAACAGGCAGATGAGTGGGTAGCAAAGTTAGTGAACTCACCAGCATGAGTCAGAGTGGTGGGTGAGAGCAACCACAGTGACATATGTTGACGTAAACCACCACCCAAACAGCAGCATGCAAAATAGATACATGTAATAAAGACCATTTCAGACAGGACCACTATAATCAAAAGATGATATTTATATTTGGCTCTTCCATGCCATACCTGAAAAGCCACAGACAGAAAGAGCAATAGCAGGACTGCAGAACAGAGAAGGCATCACAGAGTCAGAAACGGCATGAAAGAAGGAACTGGGGGGAGATGGGTTGCATAGCTGCTTGCAGATATCTAGCAACTGTGGGCAAGCACATTTGCTTGGCAAGCAGAAGGTCGCAAGTTCAATTCCAGCCAAAGGCAAAAAAAACCTTTTGGGGTTGCATCAGGAAGCCCACACAGTATTAAACTCTGTCAAATCAAACGTGACAAAGGACTAGCCAAAAGTAGCTTTATTTACTATGCCTGCTTTTGGCCTGACAATGAGTTAACCGGCGCTTACGTTTCTAATTTAATCTTTGTTTATACACTTATTTTATGTAGTACTGCTGTGTGTATTTTTATACTACTGTGGTTGATTATATTGCTGTCTGTCTTGGTGAGGTAATTCTTGCAAAACATTTGTACAAAGAGTCATATTATTCAATTCAAATAAAAGTTAAAACAAAACTAGAACTAATGCTAAGCTCAGTATGTAGAAATACACAAGACTGTTAAAGTTTGTTTTACATTTTCTATCATGACTGGATTAGTATTGTATGTGCAATAAAAATGCCACCAAATGCTGCGTTTTATAAATTTACTACTATTCATTGAAAAAGGCCAAAACATGGAACAGTGTTCTCACATTGGCATTTACTCTAATGTAATCAATCTTAACAATAGCTTAACCAACAGCCTAGCCCTAGGACAAGAAGGCCTGGCTCACAGTCGCTGCTCTAATTCATCCCAAAGGTGTTCCTATCAGGTTGAGGCCAGTAAAGTTCTTCCACACCAAATTTTCTCATCCATGTCTTTATGGATATTGCTTTGTGCACTAGTGCACAGTCATGTTGGAGCAGGAAGGGGCCATCCTCAAACTGTTCCCACAAAGCTGGAAGCATGAAGAGTTCATTTCATTTCAAGCCCAACTCCTGAAAAACAACCCCACACCATAATCCCCCCTCCACCAAACTTCTACACTTGGTACAATGCAGTCAGACAAGTACTGTTCCCCGGCAACTGCCAAATCCAGACTCGTCGATCGGATTGCCAGACGGAGAAATGTGACTCGTCCAGAGAACACATCTCCCCTGCTCTAGAATCCAGTGGCGGCATGGTTTACGCCACTGCATCTGACACACGCATTACGCTTGGTGATCTAAGGCTTGGATGCAGCTGTTCAGCCATGAAAACACATTCCATGAAGCTCTCTATGCACTCTTCTTAAGCTAATATGAAGGCCACAAGAAATTTGGAGGTTTGTAGCGACTGACTGCAGAAAGTTGGTGACCTGTGTGTATGCTCCCAGAGCAGGTTCATGCTGAGCACATGTGACAGACGTGAAAGGGCCTGGAGAAGCTTGGAGAATGTTATGCTGCCTGCAACACTGTTCAGTAACCTGTTTTGGTAATCAGTGATGGTCTGGGGAGGTATATCCATGGATGCAAAGACCTCTACAGGGTAGGCAATTGTACTTTGACTGCAATTGGGTATTTGGGATGAAATTCTTGGACCCATTGTCAGACCCTACATTGATGCAGTGGTTTCTCTTGGTCCCTGGTCTCATGTGGTGAAAGTATGCAAGCAGTTCCTGGAGATTGAAGGGATACCATGGAGTACACTCACCAGACCAATAGACTACATCTGGGACAGTATGTTTGGTCCATCTGATGCTGCCAGGTTGCATCTCAGACTGTCTAAGAGCTCAGTGATACCCTGGTCCAGATCTGGGATCCCCCAGGACACCATGTGTTGTCTCATTAGGAGCATGCCCGGATGCTGTCAGGCATGCATGTGTGGGCCATACAGACTACTAAGTACCATTTTGAGTTGCTGCAATTAAATTTTGGCAAAATAGATTAGCCTGCCGCATCATTTGTTCATTTCAATTTTCAGGGTGTTTTTAAATAGGCTGATAATTTTCATTTCTATAAAACAATGTCCCATCCTTTTATTCCTAAAAACATTACCAAATCCATATCAGTATAGAGGTTCTTCAGCTAGTTTGGTGGGAGTTTGTTGTGGTCTGCTCTTAGGTCCACCAGCCACTTGGCGTTTGTGTTGTGCAACACCTCTTTCTCCCATATGTTCTTATGGTTTTGTTCAGTCTCAGCTCTACATGGGTCTGCCTTCATAGTATTGTTGTCTTGCAGCTAAGAGTACACCCTGGTAGTTTCTTTGGAAAAGAAGCCATTTATTCTCTTGGTCTCTGCTTTTCTGGTGCATGTCTTCACCCCAGTAGCCAGAGCTGCGAGTCTCTGGCAGTTTTTTTAGCCTCAGTTATGGACATTTTATTGTACTTCTTATTTATCCAGGACCTGTCTCTCACGAAGGCACTTCTGTACCTTTACATCAAATAAGATCTCTTGTACTTTACCATAAAGTCTGCTCTCACGGTGTGTACAGGAAGTTGTAAGAGTGCATATTGCACTACTGTTAATCTTTACACTGAGATATCATGCTTCCATAACTTTATAGCAACTTACTCCTCCACTATCTTATTCAAATATGGCCATAGCTAGCTTTTAAAAACTAATATTGTCATGATCCTGGGCCGGTGGCCCAGTGTTTTGAGTTCTTTTTGTGAAGTACTGTTTTGTTCTATTTCTACTTCTAGTTTTGTTTATAGTTTAGTATTAGGATTGTAGTTTGCCTTTTAGTTTTCCATGTTAGTCCTGGTCTTCCCTGTGTTCCTGTGTGTATTGTCTGTGTCTTGGCCCTTTTGTGTTTGGTTTGACATCCCAGTGTTCCCTGTGTGTTGTATCTAGTTTTCTGTTTTGGTCTGGTTTAGATTTCCTCTGTTAAGTTTACATGTGTGTCTTGATCAGTCACTTCCTGTTTTATTTTGACAATCTTGTGTTCATTGTGCTTTGTGTTTCCGTTTACTTCCCCTTGTCTCGTCAGTGTATTTCGTTCACCTGTGTTGTCACCTGCTTCCTTTTCCCTCATTATTCGCTAGTGTATTTAAGGTCTCTGTGTTGTTTAGTTCCTTGTCGCGTCGTCGTTGGTTTTCCCCTGCTGTGTGCTTTATGCCACGTTCATGTTTATGTTACGTTCCAGTATTTTTGGATTAAAGCTTTAAGTTATTGTTAACCTCCTTGTCTGAGTCCTGCATTGGGGTCCTCTGCCTCGCTTGCCACAGCCCAAACCTGACAAATATGGCAGCAATCAAATTTAACTCTATAACCCTGAAGGGGTCGGTCATGGCACAACGTACTTCAAAAGTGCCACCATTCACGGACTTCCGGCAACAAATACAGTAATACCCCTATATGGCTGTGAAGTGCAATTTCAACCGTTTGAATTTTTCCCATAGGACAGACGGTGGCAGAGTTATGGTAAAAACCGAGCTGATCAAAGGAACTTTGATCAGCCAACTCAGCAGTGATACGCTATGTCTTAACCAGCTGTTTGTAGCTTGTAAGGGCAGGAAACTGGCACTTCAGCAGTGATCGCCCAGAGACAAAGCATTAAATTAAGGTTTTAAGACTCCATCACTACCTCCATACACTCTATAGCTAAAATGCCTTTCTTCCACCAAACATTTGCCCAACTTAGCTTACCTGCTAGCACGGGCAATTTACTTGATCTACAAGCAGCAGCAGTAGCAGGTAGCTGGCTAAACTTAATTTATTTGTCAACACTGTCACTAGCAAAATACTTTTGTTTATTTTGTTGTTCCTTCACAAACTGCATTAGTGAAGGTTACAATCTTCTTATGGCCTCTGACAGAGGACTCATCTCTGTGTTTGTCCTGCTACACCTCAGTGCAGAATTTGTTATGGCCAACCACAATATTTTACCACAGAGATTAGAACACACCATTGGTATTAAAGGAACTGTGCTGCCGTGGTTTGAATCATATTTATCTGATAGATTCCAATTTGTGCAAGTGAACAGGGATTATTTATTACACACAAAATTTCATCATAGAGTTCCACAGGGTTCTGTGCTGGGACCAATACTTTGTTTTTACATTCTACAAGCTTCTCTTTGGTAATATTATTTGAAAATACAAAATATAACACAAAACAGCCAAAAATAAAACTCCAAGTACTGAAATATACAGTTGTAGTAAGCTAGTTATAGTAAGAAGTTTA
>JASGAU010350941.1:0-27188 GCA_030220045.1 Australoheros facetus | reverse complement strand
TGTCTGTGTGGGTTTCCTCCCACAATCTGAAGACATGCAGTTACTGGGGTTAGGTTAATTGGTCTCTCTAAATTGCCCACAGGTGTGAATGGTTGTCTGTCAGACCTGCAACAGGCTGGTGACCTGTACAGGGTGTACCCTGCTTCTTACTGCCTTGTCAGCTGGGATAGGCTCCAGCCCCCACCCCACCCCCACACAACCATGAAAAGGATAGGGGGAATTGATTGATCAAAAGACATTTTATTTTTTCATGAACTATAAAAGATAAGTTTGGTCAATTAGAACATAGAATTTAGTTCAATTGGAAATGGAGTAGTGCTTACTTAACAGGCTGAGTTAAATGAATTGTTTCATTACTTAAAAAATTTAAGGCAACAAGTTACCTTGGTTTTTTAAAGTAGATTCAACTTATCTGGGTTTACAGTTTAGAGTACATGCATCCAAAGATGCTGTTAGGATGCTGAAACATTGACAGCTTATCCCAGAAATCTATAGCTTTTTACTCACTTGTTCAGGAGCAGGAGGAAAACCCTAAGAAAAATATTTGACTTGATGTTGATGAGTCATAAGTTAGATTTTATGCTGCCAATGCTTTGTTCAATTTTTAAAACAATAAAAACTCCTTTAAACTCTATTAACTCTGTCTTGTCTGTCTCACACTCTCCCCTCATCTCTTCTGTAGTTCTTTGGGGGTCTCATATGTGTAGCTGCCCTCTTTCCTTCTGTTTCAGTAAAAGCAAACAACTTTTCCTCTCACCCCTCCAGCTTTGCCTGCACCTCACTGTCTTCATCCTTATTTATCCTTAATTCAAGGATTGTCTTAGTGAATGATGAATGTTCTAGCTAGAACTTATAGTTTTCTCCTATATCATTATAAGACCCCATCTGTGCAAAACAAGACCTTTTTCTGTTGCTAGTTTTATTTTTTCATATCAGGTTTGTTTGCCAAAAAGTTATTTGGTGAAGTGTGAAGTGACAGGAATTAGCACAGCCATGGTTCTTTGTAAGAAAATGGTGGTTTACCCACTCTGTGTTAGTGATGAGTTGCTGCATCCGATGTAAGGGTTCAAATAACTTGTGGTCTTGTTGACATGTAGGAGAAGAGTGGACTGGAAGCTTAATGGATGTCTGCTGTGGTGAAGCTTTACTTGAAGAGTCTGAGTTAGGATTCAGAGTTCATTATAGCGAGAGCTAGGCATAGATGACCTGTGATTTTCTATTTCTAAATTTAGACAATGGTGAAGTTATTGTATTAAGCCATGAATGCCTAAGAAACACACTGTCTAAACAAATACTCCAGTAACATTTTGACAAATGCTGGAGTCAATTTTGACTAGGATATGTCAAGACAGAGCAAAGTGTGAAGCTGAAGTTGACAGTTTACCAGATAGTTAATAGATCTACAATCCTATCATCGCATATGGCCATGAACTGTGGGTAGTGATGAAAGTATAAGATTATGGATACAAGGTGCGCAGACTCATTCAGAAGGGATTCAGTGTAGAGCCACTGCTCCTCTGAATCAAAAGGAGCGAGCAGAGTTGGTTGTGGCATCTGTTAGTGTGTCTTTTGGATGCGTCTGAGATTATGCTCTTCAGGCATGTTGAACTGGGAGGAGACCTCAGGGCAGACCCAGGACACACAAGAGCGATTTTGTCTATCAGATGACTTGGGAACTCCTCAGTGTGTATCCAGAAGAGCCAGAGGAGGTGGCTGGGCACCTCTGCTGCCCCCACAGACACAGATAATTGGTCAAATAAGTTTCTGCTTTATTTCTCCTGCCCAAAACACTGATTACAATGAACCTGATATTAACAGTGGTTAGTGATTAATACTGATAAAATATGAGAAAAGAGAGGCAGGCTTGAGTTGCAGTAATCTGCTTGTGAATACTGACGTTAGCTATTACCTGGTCCAAACGCTCCGTCAGTAAAAGTAAACATGCACTGCAGCACCACTGAATTAAAAATGATCCAAATCCTTTCAACTCCAATAAAATTATTATTGTGGATATTCTCCCAGGAACAGCACTGTGATATCTTTGGACATTAATGAAAATGGAAAACTGAGTATCATTGCAGGGTAAGTAACATTGCGCAAGCTGACAAATAATGATCTGCAATATTCTGGCTAGCTTTTGAGCTATGATCAGGCTAATGTAAAAACAGAGAAAATATTAATAAAAGTACGGACATACCAGAGACTACAGGAAAAGGAGGGTTGCTGCGGAGACCAATGCCATCATATTACAGAAAGAAAACACTGAAAACGGGCAAATCTTAAGCTAAGACAGCATCTCAGATGACCTCATCCACTACATGGGGTGAGTTTTTATGTTGCTGCATGGATTAGATTACTTGCTATTATTATTCCTTGGTTCAAGGCTTAATGTCCATACTGAAATGTTGGTTGGCCTGAGAGAGATTTTATTTTCCAAGTGTTTAAATGCTTAGCTTAAAGACATACTACCCATGAACAGGCCTTTGCTGCTTTTTATTAACACAAAATAGTTTGGGGGGGCTTGTGCATTCAAAAACAAGAGAAAAAGCACTGCAGCAAGTTTAAAAAGGTGAATATCCAGTGCATAAGATTTGTGACATTTTCAAAAAACAGAGCAAAATTAATGGTAAGCTCACATCCTTTGCAATGAATCAAGTTGGATGATTGCCAATATCCTCTCAAGTATAGCAGTGATTTAGAATGATCTTAGCCTTCTCTCATAATGAAGAAAGCCTTTCTTACAAATATGGGCATTTTTATAAATGCAGGGCTTAAAGTGGACTTGAATAATCTGGCACGGCATTCCAACACCTTCAGTTAATGAGTCATTAAATGTGATTGGCAGGTTAATGCATACTACTGACAAATGAATTCATTTTTCAAGTGCTGCAGCTGGTGGTCCATCCAGTGACAGCATCGAGATACTTCTTCAATTATAAGAAAATAATGACATCCCAGAGCTTGCGTACACCTTTGTTCTTCTCGTCCCTGAGGTGCAAGTTGGAGTATTTCAGCATCTAGCTAGTGCTGCAGAAGAGGAATGAGCATAAACAGTAACCTTTTTTTAAGTGGCAGGTAATTTCAGATGCAACTTTTCAAACAACTCAACAAATATCACAAAATACACAAACTGTTTCTGTGCAGTTTATCACAAAATGTGTCTGCTAACAAATGTACAGTTGCTGTATGTCTCAGGGAGAGGAAAAAATGTTAATGTGTGACACTGAGATGAAGAAAGATGTAAGACAGACAGGACTGGAAGATGAGAGATCTTTTCAAAGATAAAGACTGTTCAGGAGCTCTACATGATGTGTTTGCTGAACTGTGAAATGTCTCGCAAACCAAATTGAAGTATATTAATTTTGTCTTATTCAAAAGTTGTATGAAAATACTGTACTGGGCAATTTGGCTATAGGAGGCCAGCCCATTTGCACTGGTTCAGCTGGGGGATTGCATAACCAAAAGTAAAGATGTGGTCTTAAGGGTTCTTGAATCAAATGTAAACTGTCAGTCTGGTGGTCAGCAAGGCTATTTTGCCTTGCCTTATGCTGCCAAATTCTGTGTGCTTAGAAGGGCACATGCTGTACTTATTTTTTTCATCAGTATATGCCTGGGCCTGTGGCAAGTTTGTGTCCTGGGCCCATGATCACGATAATTTGTCCATGTTCATCAGTATATCCTGATCTATCTTGATTCAGTTCCATTCAATTTTATTTATATAGTGCCAAATTACAACAAACAGTCACCTCAAGGTGCTTTATTTTCTAAGGTTAAGACCATAAAATAATACAACCCAACAATGAAAGCAACCCCCATGAGAAAACACTTGGTGACAGTGGGAAGGAAAAACTCCCTTTTAACAGGAAGAAACCTCCGGCAGAACCAGGCTCAGGGAGGGGCAGCCATCTGCCACGACCAGCTGGAGATGAGGGCAGGGAGACAGGACAAAAGACATGCTGTGGAAGAGAGCCAGAGATTAATCAAGCCTTCATGTATGAAGGTAATTTCAATTATCTTCATACATGACTTCCTATTTGTTGGTTGATGGCAATGATGACATCATGTTGATTTACCAATCAGCAAATGCCTGCATCTGAGTTGTCTCCCTATTTTGCCAGGCTGCTTTAACAAACTGCCAAAACCACACAGTCTCAGTCCCAATGTCCCAGTCCTCAGGAGAGTGTTGACTGCTTATTAGGTCATTAATAACAGCTGTAGAGAAAAATTAAACATTCAGGTTTTTAAAAAATGTTTTTTCCTCTGTGCCAGAGTAAACATGATTCTGTGCTGAGACTGAGAGGCGAAATGCTGTGTAGTATTGCCATGAATAAACATATTTATCCATCGAGTACAGTATATCTTCAGAGGGAAAAAAAAGTTTTATTTGTTATCAAACTGATGAAAAAAAAGGTTATGAATAATAACAATCATAACAAAAATGTGATTTCTAAGAAAAAGACTGCACGTTGTGACTTAATGACAATGACAGATAATGGGAACATAAAAGGGCAGTAAAACATTTTCAAAATAAGATGTTAACTAATGACAAAGAGGTGACAACAATGATTTAAGGTCCACAGAATTTTGTCTTTACAAACTCTGAAGACCCATCCTTTTGTAGCTTCTTTGTCTCTTTGCCATAAATCTGACTTTGTTCTCTCCTAACAAAAATAAATAAATCCAGAACAAGAAAGCCATGGTACAAAAGGAAGGGCACCTTGTATTTGTTGGACAGCTGCAAGTAATTAAATACTCATGCAACTTTAGAAACATCTTTGTTTAGATTTCTAGGCTAACAATACATTTTTATTCTTAATGAATATCAATATGATTCTCCACATTCTGGTTAGAGTCTTTCTCCATGTAAATTAACAGTTAATAAATTTCTCATGAAATCTGTTGATAAATCATATGTTTAGTCTGTACAATAGTGGTACTAAAAATTACAACTGTCATGGTATATGTACAATTTACTACCTACAAAGTACAACAGATAGCATGTAATAAAATATGTAAACAAATTTCTTCTTTTTTTTTTGACACAGTTGACTGTGACAGCAGATAGAATTCACACTTTCAACATTAGATTTATTTCTGTATACACATTTGTTAACAGTGTTGTAGTACTGCATTTGTCTTCTTCCTGACACCTCCATAGAAAAAGAGAATGATATGCAATGAACCAATATACAATTTTGCAAAAAGAGAAAACCACCACTGGCTGTGCATCAATATTAGACCTTTAGCAGATTTTTCCACAGTTGACGTTTTTCAGGGGTTCAAAAAAGAGGGGAAGTCCCAATCTGATGATGAAGTATTGGTTTTTGCATTAAAGAGAACATGGTCCAAGTTGAACACTGTATACTGGACTTCTACTATACCGTACTTTACTGCAGAATCAGGATGGCATGCATTTTACAATCAGTCATTTCTTACCAAGAGAACCGGCAAATTCTTCCAACAAAGCGAGTCACTGTGTCAGTCAGACAATGAGAATAATTGTGGTGAATTCGATGCCAGGGCAAACAGATGCTATGAGAGCTGCCCTTTCCATTTTCTCACTTGGTTTCATTTTATACACAGAAATAGTTGTCTTTTCTTGCTGTTCTTTTTGTTTGTTTTTCTTTTGCTTAAAGCAAAAATAGGTAAGACACCGCACTTATTTATAAACCATAAAAATTTGTAATATTTTGATATAAGAGTCCTTTACTTTTACAATGATTGTGTGCCTGACCCCCTCTTGTTAAGCACTACATGTTGTTTACATGCTGAAAATGTATAAGATTATGAGCCGTTTGTAATTAACAATTTCACAAAAAATTGTTTAATGCCTAGGATCACATAGCTCTAAAAGTCACTTAGGAGAATGATGCTGTGAAGTATTTCTATACTGATAATGTCTGACCAGATAGAAGAGTAAGATCTCTAAAGTTGCTATTTAACCTTGTCATTAAGCTTTTGCTTAATAGTAAGTGTGCTTTATGTTACAGTACATATCATCAGTTCAACTACTCAGCACAGTATAAGAATTTTCAAGTTCCATATTATACCATCATTTGTCATAGCTCCTTACAAGGAAACTGATAAGTAAATGTTCTCTTAGTGCTCTCTTTCTTCGCTCTCTCATGTACATGAAAGTCTCACAGTCACACATAATACTCCTTATCCTTATTTTTCTGTCTCTTGTTACTGCCTTTCAAGCTCTGCTGTTTGTCCTTCATGACAGCGCCATTGCTCTGCACAGCTGAGTTGGTTATGTAGTTCCTGCTCTCGTCCACCTGGTAGGAGCCTTCATCCCTGTTCCTGTACTTATACATGGCATACAGAAGGATGAGGATGCACAGGGCAGCGGCCGCCACTATTCCGATGACCATCCCGGTGGTGCTGCTAGATTCACGGACCACTTCCGAGGGCCCTGGAACTCGCCTGACGCCTGGTTCTGTGGGAAGTGCTGTGGGTATATTATGGAACATTGGGGAGGTTATTAATGGGCCCCTCAGCTTGGTGCTGTCTACCTCAAAGGATGTGGGCAATGGAAGCAACACTAGGTCGGGCTGGGGTTTTAGCTCGCGGTTATTCATTTTGCCAGCCGGCTGTTTGGCCGGAGCATTGTGGAGGGCTGCGGTGGAGGCAGAGGTGGTGGTGGTGCGGCTCTGGTCTGCGGTTAGTGCTATGGTGGTAGTGGTAGTCCTACTGCGTCTGGAGATGGAAGGTTTGTTAGGTATAAAAGTCTTGGGTGCATTTGCTTTGTAGTCACCTTGAAAGCCTGACGTGGACAAGGTCTTATCTGTTACCAAGGAGAAGGTTGAGTAAAAATCTTCATCGTCAGTAGGGTGGCAGGTTAGACTTGAACGCTTTCCCAGAGCCATACCCCGATATCACCAAGCCATCATCATCACAATCATCGCTGCCTCGGTCCGACAAGCAAGGTACCCCCGCCTCAGTGGCCTTGGACAGGGACTCTTTGGTGGTCTCAATAATGGTAAGGAGTGGGTGGTGGGTTGAGGGAGTGGGAATGAAGGGTGCACGAGGAGCTACAGAGGGGTGCGCTAATGGATCCTCAAGTATTCTGATGACTAACTCATCTCCTGGGGTTGGAGACACACATGTAGACATGTTAGAGAACAACTTAGAGGTTTCGTTAAATATACAAAATGTGACACACTGGGACTTAAAAAACACCTAATTTCAAATCAATGACAATGACTTGGCATATCAGTTACTACTAAGTCAGAGTGTACACAGTTCAAAGAATTCTGTATGAATTCTGCTATGAATTCCAAGGAACTTAAAATCTATGGCTTATAAAGCTGAAGCAAAGTTATCTTAAATTTTAATGGACCAGCAACCTTTCACTCGCTAAGCAAATGTGTAAACCACTACACTACAGAGCCACATAAAATCAGTAGCATAAGATACTGTAGTTTTTGCTCTTCTTTTTTCAAGAATCTAAGGTAAACTAATATATCAAGCCAAAATCATTTTATTAGACATGCAGTAACAGTAATTTTGATAAAATCCACGATGCAACCATATTTCCCCCCCAAAAAGCTGGGACAGCATGTAAAAATTAAATAAAAACATACCGCAATGATTTGCAAATAATTCATAATATATTAAAATATCCACTTTGAATTTGATGCCCACAACACATTTGGAGGCACGAAAAGAGGTTCGAAAAGTTGTAGAGCAACAACAAAAGGAAACAAAAACACCTGAAACAACTTGCACCCGAATAGGTTAATAAGTAACATATGACTACAAATAGAATCCCCAGGGAGGCTGAGTTTTAATTGCAACTATGCAAAGGAAAAATAGATAACCAAGGTACTGGTCCAACTCTCATTTGAGACAGATGGAGGCAACATGGAACACTGTGCTGTGGCCTGACCATTAGAAAATTTGTTTTGGAAAGAGAGGTCATCTAGCTTGTTATCAAGTACAGCTAGCTGAGTATGTTAACAATGACACAAAGCGTGATGATACAAGATGATACAAAGCGTATACAGGTTCTGGAGCAACATATTGTGCCAACCAGACAATATCTGTTTTGGGAAAGGTCTTGCTTATTTTCAGCAAGACAGTGACAGACCACACCCTGCATGGTTTCCAAAAATACGGTCTAGTAATAAAATAATCTGGGTGCTGAACTGGATTTCCTGCAAGTTCAGCTTTGTTTGCAAAAACCAAAAACATGGTGCAATATAATTGTGTTGATTAAATTTAAATTAGCAGCTGAATTCAGATATGAAGCAAGAATCGAACAGTGAGACAACAGTTTTTGAAAGGTGTGACTTGTATGATATTCAAAATGAACAAAACAAAAACAAAGTCTCTTCTTTTGGTATGTTGTCTCTGTACTGCTGTCATTTAAATACAGGATCTAAATGATTTGCAAATCATTGCATCTGCTTAGATTTACATTTTACAGTGTAACAGCTTTTTTTTTGTAAAGAAACAAAGTCGTATTACCAACAATATATTTTAAAAAAATCCAAACTATAGATTATCATCATAATTGACATGAAAGTGGCTTTCAGTGTCACTGCTCAGTGGCTCTCCGAGTATTTTAAACTTCTCAGCAACACATAAATTTGCAGTTACAGTTTTACAAAAATGTCTTACAGCAGAGCTGAATTTGGAAGACAGAGTTGTAAAAAAAAGAAATATAAAGCTCCTTCACTAATGAATTAGATGCTAATCACTGTTTTCATTTATTAACACACTCAAGTTTAAATGTAATTTTCAATTGTCCTAAATAAGGATTCACATAATTCTGTGTAAATACAACAAACCATACAGAAAAAGTACATATTACTTTTAATTTTTAATGTTAAATTTTAGATTTAACATTAAAGGGGCATGGTCCTGTTTGATGACATTAAGAACCTTCTTACTTCATTTTTTTTTTTGGACAAGATTTATTGGATTCTTGTTTATTTTTACTAAGTGACAAAGATTCTGTCCTAAGAACAGTCCTGCAGCACAGAAAATTACTTTTTAATTCAATTTGCAGGGCAATATGAAGGCTCACCCTGTGTAACCTGTCTTGCATCCAAAGTGTAAAATACCTGGTCACCTAACAAATCAGTTTAATATGCACATGCCTACTTAACCATCAGAGATATATATTTTTTTCATCTGCAAACACGCTGCCTTAACTCACATCTAATCTAATCTGCTCTAAAACCTTTCAGCACTGATGGTGCCTTTCTATATAAGCAAGCTGCTAATTCCATATGCACTAATGCACACCTGCATTAAAGAGATTAAAGAGATGCAGGCCCTTTAAATGAGTGCTGATAACAAGTTGGATGGTCTCTCCTCTTTAGCCCAGAGGATGTGGCATCCATGTTTTCCAAAATTTCAATTTGTCTCTCCATAGAACAGTTTTCCACGTTGCCTCAGGCCATTTTAAATGAGCTTTGGTGCAAAGAGGACAGGGGTGTTACTGGATCACAGTCACATATGGCTTCTCCATTGCACAACAGAACTTTAACCTGCATTTGTGGATGTAATGAGATCTTCAAAGTTTTCACAATTTTGCTTCACAATTTGTAGATGAAGCTTTTTGCATATCAGTGAACCCCTTCCTGTTTGCAATGATGGACAGGTTGGTACATGAGGTCAGTCTCCATGGACTATTTATAGCAGCAACAGTGAAAGAGAAGTTTTCACTATGAAGATGGCAGTGAGACCTGCTATGATCTATGGTTTGGAGAAAGTGACACTAACAAAAAGACAGGAAGCAGAGGTGGCAAAGCTGAAGATGTTAAGAGTTTCACTGAGACTAACCAGAATGGACAATATTAGAAATGAGTACATCAGAGCGACAGCTTAGGTCAAGCAGTTTGGAGACAAAGTTAAAGGGACAAGGCTGAGATGGTTTGGACAGAGGAGGGATAGTGGTTATATTGGACAAAGGGCACTGAATATGGGGCTGCCAGACAGGAGGAAAGAGGAAGACTACAGAAAAGAGCCATGGATGTAGTGAAAGAGGTCATGCAGAGGGTTGATGTGACAGAGGAGGATGCTAGGGAGAGGGTGAGATGGAAGCAGATTAGATGCTGTAGTGACCCCAAAGGGGAGCAGCCAAAAGAAGAACAAGAAGAAGAGAAGAAGTAAAACTCACTCTCAGTATAAACATCTTTATATATATATATATATATATATATATATATAATTTTATTATTTTATAATATATAATTTTATATATATATTATATATATAATTTTATAATTTTCTATGTGCTATTGTGAATAAAATATGGGTTTATTAGCTTTGCAAATCATTGCATTCTGATTTTATTTACATTTCACACAGCATCCCAAACATTTTTGGGTTTTTACAAAAATAGACTTTCTAGTGACCAAGGTTGATTTTTTTTAATTTTACAGGACAGGTACAAACGAGTTTGATTCAATCTGTAATCTCAAACTAGCACCACTGGAGTAACCATCCAAAATGCCACTGTTCCACTGACATAAAAAGTCCACACAGTAAAGCACATGTACACAGTCTTTGATGCACATTCCAAACTAGATGTCAACTAAAAGCAAATAATTAAGTATCTCACAAATAATCACAAACACAACATTCACAAGCACAAAATTCAGGATTATTATTTCTATCAAACATAGCCATGACTTGATAAGAGATGCAGTTTGCAAGCTTCAAAATAAGCAGTTTTATGTTATATGATTGCTAATATTACTAAATGTAACAGCTACCAAATTCACTGGCTGCATTTGGTAAAACATTATATTGCATACACATATTCATCAATAATCAGTTGTTTATTTGGATGAATAGTAGCAGAATATCTGCACTTTAAATGTTATTTTAAAGCAATTATTAATGCTTGTTCTTCATAAAAATATTCTACAGCTACTCAGCCATTAATGAAAAGGAGTATTCACACTTACGTGTTGCTTGAGAGTGATAAAGCTTTGATTAGCACGAGCTACGCAACCTGCATGCTATAAAATTTGTTGCTATACAACAAGACAATTGGCCACAATCTTGTCAATTGATGCTGAACAAAAGGCTTCCCAAGCAGCTACTTTCTTGGGATATTTTAATAACATCAAAATGATTTGACTGGCTAATGGCAGTGACAGAGCATTTGATTAAATGTGATTTTTGGACACTATTAACACACTATTAATACAAGAGAACAGCTGTTCTTTCATTTCCCCTCCCTTATAATGTAACACAATATTTTATCTCCAACAGTTGGCACTAATCTAGTTATTGAAAGTGAATTCTGGCATAATAGTTGAATAATAAGGTAATGCAGAATAAGGAATTAATAAATTCTTTAAAATGACTAAGAAATAAAGCTACTCATGGGAATGATAAAAAGCAGATCATGCTGAATATATGCACCTTAATATAAAGTGTTACCCTGCCACCAGTGTGACATACCTAAAAAAAAAACACATTTTGAAAAGCCTTCCATTTTGCAAACTGCATCTTTAAAAATCAGTGCAATAGGAAGAAACCAAAAATATTCGATACTGTCAACTTACATCAACAAATTGCCCGCATGATTTAGGCATGAGGAAAAGAATTTACAAAGGAAAAGTTGGGTAAGAATGTTGGATAGCCACTTGGTACTGTTAAAGGTCATTTTTATCCACTGTAGATTGTGTTCTATCTTAAAACGTGACGGAACAGGGAGGCAACAACACATACAACCACACCACATAACATAAAAAATAAACACCATAATTCTGTTTTTTATGTTTTGTTTTTTCCTGTTAAATAAGTTGTTTTGTACAAAAAAAATGTGTATATCTGCATTTTTTTTCATTGCAAGAGACTTCAATGACACCTAAAATCTATTCATGTTACAATTTTTGCTTAATTTGCCATTTGTTCTTTAGTGTAAAATGGATGGATGACTTTATATTTTAATATCTCTAAAGACAAGGGAAAAGGTGAAGAGGGGTTGGGACCTATGAACATACTACATAGGAAATGAGGATGATGAGGGTGACAGTGTAAGTCAGTTGCCATGTCCATGTAAAGGCAGTACGAAGCGGTCGGGCGGCATTAGAGCTTTTGGCTGTAAGGAAGGGATGGGGATATACAAACAATGAGCAATATACATGCCCATCTACAGAAAAGAACAGAAGAACTCTAACACTGACATGTCTTACAAACCCTAAACTGCAACTTCTTAGCCATGCAATTCATTTGTTTTTGTTTCTGTTTGTTTTTATTACAGTCAAAATATTATTCTGATTTTTTTTATTTCTTTTTCTTTTTTATGAAAATAGATTTAAAAAATCTGAAAAAATTGAAGAAATGTGAGACGTGTCTCTGGAACTGCTTCACCTGCTAATTTGTGAGCTTGTGAATATTTTGAAAATGTTTGAGTTGCTTGTGCTGTTTTGAATGTTACGTTATGCTTAATTTAGGAGAGCATGAAAATAAAACACACAAGCTAGTCACTGTGAAGGAGCTCCAAAGCCCAAAAGTTAAATTATATCAAAATAGTTCACAAAATAGTGATTTATATATGATCCGATTTACAAAAAACAAAAAGAAGAAAGAAAAAAAAGAAAACAGACCTAGGAAGCCAAAAAACATAATCAAAACCAAAATGCCAGTGATCAATTGGATAATTACAAAAATATGACCAGTTAAAAACTATCAAATGAAAAATGTTAAGATGAAAGAACAAAGCCATTTAAAATTTTTCACACACTACAACCAGATGCACACAATAGAAAACAGACACTGCTGAGAGAGGCACTCGACTGGAAGACGGGCTCCTTTCTCTTGTGTTTCTTGATGACAAATCTATCTGTAATGTTAGTTTTTAAACATGAACCGGCCGTGCAGTCTGGGTGTACATCAGAGAGAGACGGTACTGGCTGAGAATGGGTTGTTGTTATTATTCTTGTTTGGCTTTGTTTTAGTTGTACTGCAGGATGTTGATGCATGCTTGAAGTAAGTTGCATTTAGGGAAAGTAGAAAAGAAACAACACGGCAAACTGGGCGCAGATAGGACCGACCGATGTTAGAAAAACAGGAGACAGACACTGTGTCCCAATCCCATAACCAAATAACTAAGTTAACTTAAAGTAGCAGTTAACAATGGAAAGAAAAGGGGGAAAAAACAAAAAACATGATGCAGTGTGTGCTGTGTAACTGACAGCAGCCAAACTGCAACTTTGTAAAGGTATTCATAGCAGTTCACTGTTGTCCATTGAACTGGGACCAGGCTTTAATCCAGGATGCAAACTCATATAATAAATTTGCCGCTTTCACAGTCTAAACACCCCCAATTCACCCCCCATACTTATACATACTGTATAAGTATATAGTATGCAATTGGGACACAGTTCACGTTTAACTAATAGTAGTGGGAAAGAGGAACACAATTAAAACAGAAAACATACATTAATGTTTTATTAGATGTGGAATGCATTTTATTTAGAATTCAAAAGACAAGCATAAAGCTGATATCCTTTGTTCTCTCTCTGTGCATGTTGTTGCTATGTGCAGTGGTGAAAGGTGTTCTCTAAAGGTAGAGTTATGAGATGAGGGTAAAGTTGGTGTGAAAACTTGTTTGATCTAATAAGATAATTAAAATTAAGGATCTTAAAGTAGCAATCTGAAAGACTTCTGCCCTGGCTGATTTCAGTACACCTGTAGTTACGGGTCATTTAATTCTGAGGGCAGACAAACAGTTTCAGCAGACTCAAGATCACGTCTCTGCATTCTCAGATGATGTGGCAATGTTAGGATGACAATAGGGTGGTTTGTCACCAAATGCTAAGTATTTGGGATAAGGGTTAGCACTCCAAATCCAAGACCATTGTTCTCAGGAAGTGCCTCAAGTGGAGGACTTCAAATGTGTCTGGCTTTTGCTCATGAGTAAGGCACGAGTGTAATGGGAGATTTACAAATGGATTGGCAGAGCATCTGTGCTTATGTGGGCACTGTTCCAATCAGTTGTGGTAAAGAGAGAGCCAAGTTTTTTTTTATTTACAGGGCATGCACATTTCTACTCTCACCTGTGGCCACCAGCTGTGACTGAAAGAATATAACTATGGATACAAGCAGCAGAAATAAGTTTCTTCTGAAGGGTATCTAGGCTTTTAGAGAAGGGCAAGAAGCATGGTGAGAGGTGTGGTCATTCAAGAGAGGTGCAAAGCAGAGGCACGGCTCCTTCAGAGCCAGTTGAGGTAGTCCAGGCATCTGACTAGCATGCTTCCTGAATTTCTTCTACCAGTACATCTAAGCGTTAACTGGCACCTTTAGTTTGGCACCTTTAGTCACTCTTGTCCTAGTGAGAAGATAAGCTGTCTGACAGCTGGCTGGGGAGCATCTTGATATCTCCTCATAATTGGGAGTAGTTGCGAAGAGCGTGAGGTCTGGACATCGCTGATTGAACTGCTGCCCCTGTGACCCAGACCTGATGAGCAGGGTAAATGGGTAGATGGACAATAAAAAATAAATAAATACTGATAATTGGTCTTCCATTCTTATTTTCTGCTGCACTCAGTGTAAGTCTAAACTGTAGGGCCCAATAAAGGTAGCTTGTTACCTAACTGAGAAGTTGGAGGTGTGCAGCCTGTCACCTGCAGCTCTTCATTTGATGGCTTACTGCTGTTGATGCTTGTTCCATTACCCTCTGCAAATTTTTAACCTCTTGACTTGCACCAGGATGCCAGGGACCTAAGGGATAGGTACCCACCCCTTTATATGGAATGTTCACGTATATATCACTTTAAGTACTGTCAGAATCCATGAAAGAGTCTTGATCTTAGAAGTAAGATCATCTAGCTTGTAAAAACGGTTTGCTGCTGTTAAGAAGTTAAAGTGGTCTACTGTTGAAAAATGATCAAAAGAACTATAATCACATGTAGTGCAAAGCTCACCCATGAACATATTGTGGTTTTTGGGGTTTTTTCATGGCTCAGATCACATTTCCTTAGTTAAATGTTTTTAAGGTCAAGACACAGCAGAAGGAACTGTTCAATTTTCATTACCAGTAACTTACTTGATTATTTCTAGTGATGTTGTTTTTGACGCACAATTTGTAATACTGGAAATATATGAATAGATGAGTGTTTCCAAACTTTTGACTGGTACTGTAAATACATCAATCATTTTCTCAGTGGGCTAAAGGTTTGGTCACCATTGTATTACATCTTTAAGCAATAGATAGTGACTTAAAAGACATTTTTTCCATGACATTTTAGAAATTGTCACTTTAAATCTAAAAGATGTATCAAATTATAAGTGTTGCTGTTGAGCATAGGCCACAACATTTCAAAGAAGGCAATTTTGTTTGAAATCCTTATTTGTTCAATAAAAAGCAACCCACCTGTTTTTCTTGGGATATGGTTTGTGTAGTGTCAGAATGCTCTGTATGTTCACACTAGAGGGAGAACACTTTATACCACAGTGTAAGTTGTCCTGTAAATATGAGTCATGTGAAAAAGAAAGTACACCATCTTTCAGTTTTAAAGTTTATATATCAGGACATTAATATTGTAGGGTTTTTACCTTACAATATAAAGCACCTTGAAGGAGCTGTTGTTGTGAATTAGCGCTATATAAATAAAAGTGAATTGAACTGACATAAATGAAAATTATATGGTTCCCAGCAGATTTTAAAATTATTCAAATCCAGCCTCAGATGAAAAACAACACATGACATATTACACTGGGCCATTATTTATTGAACAAAAACTAAGCAAAGTGCACAAGCAGTGTGTGAAAAACTAAGTACATCAGATGATTCGGTGCCTGGTAGAAACACCTTTAGTAGCAATCACTTGAAGGAATCATTTTCTGTACAACTTTATCAGTCTCTCATTTTGTTGTGGAAGAGTGTTAGTCCACTCTTCTTTAAAATGTTGCTTCAGTTCCTTGAGGTTTGTGGGCATTTTCATATGTACAAATCTCTTGAAGTCTGCCACAGTATTTCAGTGGGGTTGAGGTCTGGACTTTCATTGCAACACCTTGATTCTTTTCTTTTAGCGGTACTTCATGTTTCACACATTGCTTCTGCATTTTGGCTTAGTTTTGCTAAATAATTAATAACATGGTGTAATATGTCATGTGATGTTCTAAAACCTTAGAAGTGAAATACTTTCTTTTTCACAACTGTATGAACATGCTATTGTTGTTATTTAGCAATGGCTGCATTTTGTTGACTTAAACATACCTTGTATATTACACTATTAACGCTACCACTAAGAAGGCTATAAATGATTATCATCTTATGATTAAAAAAAAATAAGGATATCAGCTTTAAACCTGTAGTGTCATCTGATATATGATTCAATATTATATCTACATGTTCTTCCATGTAGGTCAAAATGTCATTAGATATGAATTCCATAAGATGGCAAATCTTTGATTAGTCTAAGCTCAACTCAAAATGAATATCAGTGGTAGCGGGGAAGAATATATATATATATATATATATATATATATAAACCCTTTTCCTTAATATGTCATAGGTAAAATGAACCCTTTAAAATAGGAAATTAATTTTAAAAAAATTGTTTTAACTTTTACCTGTTACTTTCACGTTTATCATAGTGGTTCATCTGTTAATGATTAATAATTTAGGATGCAATACGTTTTTTGGGGGAAATCGCAGTCGCCAAAACACAACCAATAACATAAACATAAATGAAGAATAGATCAATAACAATCAAAATACCTCCATAAAGTTGAACTACTCAAGTAATAAAAGAAATCAATTAAATATAAAAAAAAGAAACAATAATAAAATAAAGCAGCTCTATAAATAGAATTCTAATTTTAATTTTTCTAAAAAAGGTTCATATATTTTTGATCTTTTCTAATTGTGAATAATATGTAATTGTTCGTGAACATTAATCATTGTCAAAAAGATTGCATATAATTGTTCTTTTCTGCTTGCCTGCCATCAAAAATAACTTGGAGTCCAGTGTCTTGCTCAAGGTCACTTCTGAATGTTGAGGTGCAAGGAATGAACCTGCAGCTCTGTAATTAGTGGACCTTCCATTAACCTTCCATACCAGCAAGTGCACATGCGAGCAAGTACTTCCAGATCAAAATTTACCACCAGAATTAACTGGCTTGCACTGGATAAGAAAACACTGAGTCTGCACAGAAGTACAGTGGCATGGGCAACATGTTTACCAGAGTGGCAGTTTGTGCAAAATACTGCAACTAAAACACAAGTTGATATGTGGCCTGTTTAGACACCACTTACTAGTGTAATAAAGTGTAATAAAAGCATACAGGTTCCCAGACAAACTAGACATAAGCCTAAGACGCAGCAGAAAATTGGTGAAAATGCTATAAAAAGGGGAAGATGGGAACCCAATCCTAAAAAGGTCAAGAGTGATTTGTTGGATGTTAACTCTAGAAGGTCTACAGTATGTCATCACTGGTGATAACCCAAATACTAACTGTAATCAGAGGGTAACTGGCAGGCAGAACCTGATCAAGGCAATGTACAATATCTTGCCTAGTCTTTCCAGTCTTTTCAGTTGGGATAAACTGAATACCCAAAACTGTCACTGTCCAAACAAGAATAACATTGATAACATCCTAAGCTACTGTTCAAAAGCTCTAGATAGGTTTGTTACACTTCTCAATAGAATAAAACCTCTGTCACACTGATGCAAAATTGGCTGCGGAGAACCACGAACACACAGAGAGAATGCAGAAATTGTCCACAATGGTCCATAGGCATCTGCCATGTCCACAGAACAAGTTTTCGAAAATTAGGCGCTGCCTTATTTTTGGCTGCAGACACTGTGGACAGTTGCGGACAAGAGTGCATGTGATGAGCACTTGTTGAGTTCATGATCAGTCCACATTGTGCATGATGACTTCGTAATGCACGTGATGGCGCTGTAATGCACGTGTTCAGTCCATTAACAGTCCGCCATGAGCCCACAGTTGTCCACAGTCAGGCTGAAGGTGGTGGAAAATACAGGCTTCAGAAAAATTGTGAAAATACCTTGGGTGCGACCCTTTTCATAGCTTTTCCACTATCATCTGCAATGAATTTTGGTGTGGATGAGCAGCGGATGCCGTGTTCACTCCGCCACATCTGCTTTCAGTACGTCCTACCAACACAGCGATCCACCACCATCTACAACGCATGTGATAAGCACGTCAACTCTGCGCAAATGTCCACCGTCTGCACACGCATGTCCGCCACCTCTCCATAGAATTTTCCGCAACCTGCACGTGTTCTGCATACGTCACATGCCATCAGGTTGCGTGGTGCACGCACAGTGCATGCAATGTGCACGCTATCGATTGTTTGCATTTCCCATCCACCATAAATTTCTGCAGACTGCTTGCGTTCACACTCAGCAGCCCCCTGCAAGATTCTTTGCATCAGTGTGACAGGGTTGAAATCCACTGCATAACTTGTTAAAACAGGTGTGCAGCCACAGGCTAAGAAGTTGAAGTCCAAGTAACATCGCCAGAGTGGCAGTCATCGGAAGACCTTAAGAATCACCTGACAATCCTACAGCATATTATTACAACTACCTTCTGTGTTCATAGGCCAAAGAGGGCATTATCCTGATGACAAGTGACAGAAACTTGAGAGGATCACATGAAAGAAGTGCAAGACAGAAGGAGAACCAAATATAAATGGTCGGCCTCTGACTCTTTATAGCAAGACTGATGCACCCCTGTCGAAGTTGAGTACAGAGTATTATGGGGCAACGGCAGACTGGTTTGGTGAGGGGTTCAAGACAATGACTTAAACATTAGAAGTAAATGGTAGGCTTAAATTAATAAGGACTTGTACTGACTCCAGCCTTAAAACCCATCAAGACTTCTTGGGCTGTTCTGTACTACAGTGCAATGTATTTTGGGGACTACTGAAAAAGTGTTAAACTTTTCTAAAAGTGTTTGATTTTCATTATAGAGAATGTAATGAATACTTGGCGACTGAATGAGTGAAAATCTTGATTGAAAAAAAAATGTAAGATTCCATGATGTTTTTCTTTATTATTTATTTGTTCTATGCTTAAAAGTATGCTAATAAATTATACCATAAATTTCAGTAAAACACAGGCTGTCTAGACACCAATCTCATTAGTGAGTGATGCTGGCATCTTAGGGAATTTGATCTAGGAATTAGCTAAATTGGCTGTTGGTCTTTATCTAAGGGGAAAAAAAAGTAACCCGTTTATTTCCTCACTGAAGGTTTCTAATAGTACAAACAATTTAAGAACTCTTTTTTTTTTTTGCCATCTTATGAAATTAACTGAAAGAAAAAGGAGAATGGAAAATTTACAACAGAGAACAGAATCACTTGATAACTTCTCTAAACAAACCAGACAGACAACAGCCACACTAAAAAAAAAAAAAAAAATGAAAGACAGTGTTGGGTGAGATAGATGACATTTGATGACGCTGCGACCGCAAAAAATGGCTTCCAACTTAAACATAAATGCAGACAAAACAACCAAGTTAGTCTAAATGCAGGCATGTGGTGTCAGTCAAAATACATGCAAGAAATGATCTTTCTGAAGTGAATGCTTTTAAGACTTTATTAAACCATGATTGCTTAAGAAAAAAAAACAATGTGGAAAAAAATGTACTTTGTGGCAAAATTCTTTTTTTGCCATCAGCACCAAAACATGTTCAAATGCGAAGCAGTTTTAGAAGGAGGTTGAATAAAGAAAGCAGACTGGAAGACTGATGAATTAGCAACAATTATTGGTTACGTAATCAGTCTAATATAGAACTTGTTCAGGATTAAAAGTTGATGGCAAGAAAAGTTTTATATTTTGTTCCTGCTTTGAAATAATAAAAATATCATTTTTTAAAAATTATTATTTTAAAAGTGCAGCTGGAAACAGTTGTCACCCACCAAAATGTCATGCCAAACATGATGAGGCCAAAATACAAGAATGCATTTTTAGACAACTGGCAAAAAGGTGAGAATGAAATCTTGGCAACAGAATTTTAAAAAAGACAAAACAGCACTGAAAAAAGCATTGAAAAAAAAAAGAAGCATTTGCTTAGAAAAAAGGAGCAAAGAAATTTTAAAATCAAAGCATGCAGCTGTCAACGTCAAAGTGATGTTTGGGTTAGAATGGTGTGAATTTCTGTGTAAGCATATGATTGGATGACTGGGGCCCTGTCTTTGTCTTTCTTCACAAATCCCCATGGATCTCAGGCTACACATCACAGTTTTAAAACCATTTACACAACAATATTTCACATACTCTGAAAAAATTTGGGAATGACCTTCAGTAAGGGCATATCTTGTGATGAATACTGCAGATTAAGAATCACAATTCATACATTTCCCTTAAGAGAACTTGTAATCTGATTGGCATAAAACTTTTTATTTTGTGGAATACTACAGAGTACAACTAATCCAAAGTGCCATTTTTAATCTACAGAACAGCACACTATCTTTTTAAATGATAAAATCTTTGAGTTTATAAAGACCCTTACTGTTCTGTAATTCTAATATTTTAAATTGCCATCTACACTCAATAGCACCACTTTAATGGCATTATATTTGCTATTTGGTTGGAATAAAACATTCACATGAAATTTATTTTGAAAGGTTGCACTGTATTTTTCAAAATCGGCTACATAACTTTAACCAATTTACATCCACCAGATGACTTGTTTGGGGGTTAAGGGTAGGGTCCAGATTAGTGCCATATCTACCCCTTCGTATGGAATTTTCACCTATATGATATACTCAAACTGAAATCTTATCACAGAAGTAGTTTAGGACCAAAATGCATATAAGAGACTTTTTGACAAGCAACATCTTTTATTCCTGAAACTATTTGTTTGGTGTGTGACTAAAATGTAACCTACCCCTATTCCTAAGTAACCTGGTGGATGTTCCTGTGATCCAATGGCCTATCCTGCACCTAAGAAATATGTATCACAGTTATATTATTTTGTACCAGAGTGAAAATACGTCTGTTAGCCATTCACTACAAAAACTAAAATTTGGAGATTCCCAAATTCTTTCAAATTCAAACATTTTATTACTTTTTAAAAAATATTTAGGTACAAAATGACAGACTAACAAGTACACCTAAAAGCAAAAGTGTGACCCAAAAAAAGAAAAAACCTCTACACAGAAATTCAATGATATCTGTTCTCTAGCACATATACCAACGCAAGCCTCTCAATCTAGGAAAGCACAAATATAAACAAAAATCAAAATACATCGATGTAAACTAGACAACACTTACTTTAGCTGAACAGAAATTTTAAAACCAAAAACGGTTAAAATGTACTGTTTCAAAATGAAAATCAGTAGAGCAGTGAATGGCAGGAGCAATGGACTCAAACATGATGTTATAAGTTTTACAGCATCAGTACAGAGAACATGGTTCACCATCATACAAACTCAGCACACAGGTGAAGACACGTACCAACCCTTATTATCCCCCTAAGCAGACATTTGAATGTATATTGGTGACCATGTAAACCACTTTGTATAACCCCATGTGCAAGTGTAGCTCATGACCTCGATAAATTATTATTGTGCTAAATTAAGATTCAAAATGTACAAGTACAATTTGAATTTAAACTTTATTTATTACCCAGTTTTTTGGATTAAGTAGTTCATAGGACAATTGGCCTATGCTTATCATTACCACCTTGGCCATTTTATGAAGTTACACTTTGACTAACCATGGGGTGTGATGCTTTAAGGATACCTTGATCCTCTATTGCAGATGAGTGAGAGCACATAGAAAGCAAGCAAATGCAAACTAACCTAGCCCACCTGTTTGGCTAGTTTCACACTCCTCCAGATCTTCATCATCGCTTGAACACTCTGCAGATGACACAAAGTCCTCTGTGTGCTTCAGGGCCAGAATGTTGGTCATCAGACAGGTAATATCCACAGCAAATATACCAAAAAAGCAAAGAGCCACCAGAAGAAACAAAGAAGCCACATAAAGAGAAGGGAAGAATATGTAAAACAAGTTAGAAGGTGAATGATAGTCTTTGAACTTAGGAGCACAAGACTGACCAAAAGATCTTAAGTTAAGGTTCACAGTTTTTCAGAGCTTTCAGTTTGCTGTCATTTACTTATTTAGTTGCAGAGTTTTCAGTGAAATGGCTCAGATGTTATTATGCAACCTAATTACAGAACTTTGTGGGTGGAGTTCTAATCAAAGATGGTCTTTGATGTCAGATGCAAATATCCTCTAATTTATTTACTACCAAGAGCACAACTACACATAGGTCATATGTTTATCAACAACATCCTGCGCTCCCATTGGTAGTCACTTCAAACACTTGCCTGGAAGTTGAGATAAGTTTATTTCGGGTCCTACTCACTACTCGTCACCAGCAACCAAAGCTGCCAAATTTCATTCACTTTCTGTGGCCTCTGGTCAACCCATCACTTGCAAATTGTTTCCAGTGTGGATTCACCTTACAGTATGTGCTAACTTCTTGACTTGGAAATAGAATGGACTGGCACTTACAGTATTGGCATTTTAATCTTTGATTTGGACCACGATCATTTTAGAAGCTCGAGTACCTGGAGGAAACCCACAGAGGCACAGAAAGAACATGCAAACTCCTCAGAAAAAGACCCCAGCCAGGGGTTCAAACTGTGCTAACCGCTGCATTTAACACTCACACAAAAAAGCTGAGCGGGACACTCACCTTACTTAACTGGGAAGTTGTATTTTCTGCAGGTAACAGCGTGTCAGCCACCTACCAGCAAAATATAATTAAAAGCCAAATGATGCTAATGTCAGACCTTTTGTCATATCCCGGACAAGCCCCCACTTGTTATGTTCCCCTAAAAAGTCCAGGGGATGTGGGAAAGAAACAAAGTGTCCAGGTTGACAAAAAGGAGACAAGGAGGCAAAACTGTTAAAGTAAAAGCTTTTTATTAATAGTTCAACTAAAAGACACAAATAGGGCGCCATCACCTTCAAAAGGAAGAAACTCTAACAAAACACAGGAGTTAGTCACTAAGCCAACAGAGCTGTTTACAAAGGCTCTCTGGCACTGGAACTCTCCTCTCTCTCGCCTTAAGTACACTGATTTAATTGCTGAGTTGAGTCAGTTGTACAAAAAGGTACGGCTTGAGAAAGAGCAAGCCACACCCACTAGGTCAAAAATCACAGCAGGCTCTGCCTGGGCCGTAACAACATGCATATGAACTTGAGTGACATCCCATTCTTAATCCATAGGGTTTAATATGATGTTGGCCCACCATTTGCAGCTGTAACAGCTTCAACACTTCTGGGAAGACTTTCCACAAAGTCAGACACTGATGCCGGACGAGAGGTCTGGCGCCAGTGTGAGGCTCTCAGTCTCCGCTCTAATTCATCCCAAAGCTTTTCAGTTGGGTTGAGGTCAGGACTCTGTGCAGTCCAGTTAGATTCTTCCACTCCAAACTCATTCATCCATGTCATTATGGACCTTGCTTTGTGCACTAGTGCGCAGTTATGTTGGAACAGGAAGAAGCCATCCCCAAACAGTTCTCACAAGCCCAGACTCAGCCATCGGACTGCAAGATAGAGAAGTGTGATTCATTACTCCAGAGAACACGTCTCCACTGCTCTAGAGTTCAGTGGCAGCATGCTTTACACCACTGCAGCTGATGCTTTGCATTGCACTTGGTAATGTAAGGCTTGGATGCAGCTTCCTAGCCATGAAAACCCATTCCATGAAGCTCTCTACACACTGTCATGCCCTAATCTGAAGGCCACATGAAGTTTGGAGGTCTTTACCAGTTGACTCTCCAGAAAGTTGGTGATCTCTGTGGCTGCTGACCCAACTCCGTCATTTTACGTGGCCTACCACGTCATGACTGAGTTGCTGTTATTCCCAATTGCTTTCATTTGTTATAATATCACTAACAGCTGCCTGTGGAATATTTAATAGTGAGGAAATTTCACAACTGGAGTTGCACAGTCGGCATCCTATCACAGTACCACACTGGAATTCACTGAGCTCCTAAGAGTGACCCATTCTTTCACAAATGTTTGTAGAAGCAGTCTGCATGCTTGGTTTTATACACCTGTGGAAGCCATGGAAGTGATTGTAATACATGGATTCAATTATTTCGATGGGCGAGTGAACAGAGCTGTACAGAGAACTGTACAGAGAGCTGTACAGAGAGCTGGCACCATTCAGCTTTCAACTGAAAGACTCCATAATAAAACCTTGAGTTAAGATTTTTTTATATATATATATTTATATATATTATTTATTTTTTGATCAACAGTTCTGATAAGTAAAACCCAATGCATATCAACATATCAACAATAGCAGTTCTACCAATATTTATCCAGGGTGCTTAACAATAAATACAGGTTATGCAGTTGAAGACATTTAATGTAAAACAGCAGCTGTTCCATTTGCATTAGCAGCTAGCACACCTGACATATACTTAAGTAATGCTGTAAGAGCAACCACTAAACATCAATTAGGCTGCTATCCTTCACTCCTAAATCTGGCTGTCAACAGACTGTGGAATCTACCAAACCATGCCATTCCACAGATGACCACCTTTGTTGTTGTTGTTAGACAGATACCTATTAATGTGAATTAACTGACAGGTGAGCCCATTACACTATCACTGGTTTTGTTTGTTGTATTTATTGCTCTGGTTTATATTAACTTTTTCATCAGAAGAAAAATATTTTAAAAAATATTTAGTATTCAAAAATATTTGCATTCTAAAATTTCTCAAGATAACTGAGTATCAAATTCCTTCTTTCCCTCAGCAGGGAACAACAATAATACAAGCTACATAATCTTGTACTAGAAACACCACAACTTTAGTAGATACTTTTTTAAAGCTTTGTATTAGGTTCAGATAACCTGTAAAACGCTATCTTATACAGACCATAAACTGTATATAAAGCATGGTATGAGTCTGAAAAGTAAAGCCAATTGAAGTACAACATGAAGCCTGGATTCTTTTAAATGACAAGCAGGTCATTAAACACAGATTTCTCATTATATAATCTCTATGGGAAAACAGCCTTTTGCTCTGTGACCTCAGTTAATGCTCTTGTTATACGCTCAACTTCTTTTTTCGGCTACTTACTTTAGGGGTCACCACAGAGATCAGGCACTCAAATGCCATTTTCAAGTCATACTGAATACAATCTGAAGTGCATATTAAAAATTATGGTCATTATTGGAGCCACACGTGACTACACAGGCTACAGTCATTAGTTAATAAGCATTCAATGTCCCTTGTTTTTACAGTCAGAACCACCTCTCACTCGTCCCATCTGTGTTTGCGATTATATTAATAGTGAAAAACACTGCTCACAGCTTCACCAGGGAACTTAACTAACTACTGGGTGATGGCTAAGTTTATGCCTTTTATATACACAGATTGAGGATTGCACAGTTTGTCCATGTCTTCCATGGCAATGTTGGGGATGTGAATCTGTTCTTGACTACAAATCATTTATATGGATTTAAATTTAATCCAGACAAAGCACTTTAATGCTATATGTTATTTTATTTCAAATGTTAATGCAGTGAAGAATGACGAAAGTGCACTTGTTCAAGTACTTACATCATGACTGTTGTTCCATGTTTGTAAAATTTGGAAGAACATACATACCTGTATAGTTGAGGAAGATCTGTGTTTCCGTGTGGTAGTAGTAGACATCATGGTAGTTGTCTCAATGAAGGTAGTAGTCATCTCTGGAGACATGGCTGTGGTCCTGGCTGAACCTGCCACACTAGGCACATCGCCTACCAACCTTACACTGCCATTAATCTTGATGTTAGGGTTGCCTTCAGCTGCCATGTTCAACACCTTTAGGCCATTGTAATAAAGGCCCGACAGTTGACCCTGAAAGGGTCGGCCACGATCACTACCACCAATTGCGACTGTTGCTTGAGTGTTGAAAATTGTTAACTTCCGCCCTAGAGAAGACATCCAGAGTAAGATATTTTCAACAGCAAAAGAAGCTTTGAATAGTACAATAATACAAAACTGCAAACACCCATGCACAGTGCCAATAAAATAGTACATGATTCAAAATTTAATCTTTTGACAATAATCTGAATATTTTTAGGTTCAGTTATAGCTTAGTTGGTATTATGTAGAATTAAAAACAGGTTAGATTAAAAAAAATATGGGTTATAATTTATAGCCCCAGTACAAACAGAACCCGTGAAAACTGCAAGTGATTACATAACTAAGATGAATTCCATGAACAACAGTCTGTGAACAGCATAGTTATGCTAATTTTAGCCCAGTTGCTAGTTTTTATGTATAATGCAACAAGGAAGCCCATAGTAAGAAAACCATGCCAACAGCAGTGTGCACAGTGGCATCTTCAAAAAACTACATCTTGACAGAGTGAAGGACGACACATGATGCAATCCACTATACAAACTCTCCAAATGTTGCTCACACAGTGGCATAAAATTGCATGATAAAGATTTGCCAGCAAAATGTGAAAAGAAACATGATTATTAGCAGTACATCATTTGGTCAAAATAAATTAGTAAGGAGTGAATCAGATGTGTTTGATGTTGATGTGGCCAGTGACTGCATAGTGCAGACACTGAAAGTTGGCGGTGGGCATGTGACGATATGGGGCTGCAAAAAGTTTTAGGGAGATGACCTTTATAGATACAGTGGTATGCAAAAGTTTGGGCACCCCCTGATAATTTTCATGATTTTCCTTTATAAATCAATGGTTGTTCGGATCAGCAATTTCAGTTAAATATATCATATAGCAGATGAACACAGTGATATTTGAGAAGTGAAATGAAGTTTATAGGATTTACAGAAAGTGTGCAATAATTATTTAAACAAAATTAGGCAGGTGCATAAGTTTGTGCACCCTTGTCATTTTACTGATTTGAATACCTTTAGCACTAATTATTGGAACACAAAATTTGTTTTGTAAGCTCATTGACCCTTGACCTACATACACAGGTGAACCCAATTATGAGAAAGGCTTAAGGTGTCCAATTGCAAGTGCTTCTCCTCTTTGCATCTTCTCTGAAGAGTGGCAACATGGGAGCCTCAAAACAACTCTCAAATGACCTGAAAACAAAGATTGTTCAACATTATGGTTTAGGGGAAGGACACAAAAAGCTCTCTCAGAGATTTCAGCTGTTAGTTTCCACTGTGAGGAACATAGTGAGGAAATGGAAGACCACAGGCACAGTTCTAGTTAAGGCCCGAAGTGGCAGGCCAA
>JASGAU010350940.1:519-28461 GCA_030220045.1 Australoheros facetus | reverse complement strand
AATTAAATCATTTCTGATTGGATTTCGTCTCCGCCAGGCATTTTCGTCTCGTTTTCATTCGTTGACGAAAGTGTCAATTAATTTCGTTATCGTTTTCGTCGTTTTAGGTAGTTTTAATTTAGTTATCGTCTCGTTATCGTCATGAAAAAAAGGTTCGTCGACGAAAACTATGACGAAAATATTTCGTCAACGAAATTAACACTGGCCCAGACTGATGTGCTGATGTGTAAACAGATGTTCATCTCGGTGATGTTAGGTATACCTGCAGGTTCCTGCTGGGGTTTTATCTTTAACGAGCTCATCTACAGTGACTTGGATAAGACCTCATGTGCACATCACCATATTTAATGTCTGATATTAGGCAAAGCTTACCTGCCGTTCTGCGTTTGTTCCAATACTCACCTGGGGCTTTGGGTCTTTTGGATATTCCCGGAGACGGTGTGAGGAGCTCGGGGGAAGCTATGAGTAGAGCTGCTGCACAGGATCTTCCAGAGGTTTTGCTTTCCTACTAGTGGGAGACCCATCAACTGTTTATGGCCTGATAAATGTCAGGATCTTTAGCCTCAATCCAAAGTTTGATTGACTTGAGCAGATGCTAACAGAGAGATAAAATATGTCAGAGGCCGGCAGCAGTCGGATGCGTTCCTCGCTCAGCCTGATTACAGTGGAGGAGAACTCGGTTCCCCAGAACCATCTGATCTAACAAAGACATTCATTGGGTTAAACCTGTGTTATTTTAAACAGGAAGTAAACAACTCATACAACGAATAACAAAGAATGCAAAAAGAAAGTCAATTTATGTCAAAAAGGACGGACGTTTTTCCTAATACAACTATCAGGATGCTTTTTCCATTTTAACTTCCAGCTGGTGCACCTCCGTGTTGGAGTATTTAATAATTTTTATAATAAAATTCTGATGTCAGGGACACTAAACTTGCTCCTCCTAACGCATGACTTTCTGTGTGTGTAGAAGTGGCAGTGTGTGGAGGACGCCACAGGGAAGTTACGCCTCTTCAAATGCAAGAATGAAGGAGGAGGGGCTAAGAGCTTCCAGAGGGGTATGGTTGGCCGTCAGCGTCCAATCAGCATCAAGTCTCAGCTGTACCTTCCAAACTCCGGCACCTGTGACTGCGACTTTGGCGACCTGCAGCCTCTGAACCTTCGACCCTTCGCGATGAAGCCATTCAACAAGAAACCTTTCTTCTCCAAGAAGAGTGAGTGCTACCACTTTAGTCCACCAGGGGGCAACAGTGATTATCAGGCATCTGCAATTTGCCTAAAGTAGACTGTAGAATCATTATTATCACTTAGTTAACACTATAGTAAAATAAATATGAGGCCTAGGATTTTCAAATTGATACCAACGGTGTCTCTACTAAAAACCTTGGATGAGTTTGAATATTGGTGACTGTGACCTTAAGGTCAGAGGTCAAGTTTACTGGAAATCTGAATGCAATCGCTTGAGGAGGTCACATCGTTTTTTTTAAAAACCATGCCACAGGAAGAATATCATACTGATAGCTTTGCTGCATCCACTGACACTTTGGAATTTGGCAGCCTCGATACAATTCATGCATTTTTATTTGATTTTGCAGGCTTCGCTGTGTAATTTGTAGCTATGCCACCACCACTGGTTCAGTCTGTTGACAAAATGAATTTTCATAATGAAATCACCCTTCTGCTGTCAGAGTCCTGTGACGGATTTTCAGGCCAGGGCACAATTTGATAGCAGAAGTGTTAAAAGATGTTCCAGCTTATTGTTGCATTTTTAATTTTTTTTAAATTTTTAACACGGTCTGGAGTATTTTGTCAGTATTGCAGCAGATCGTGGTCGGAATGATGATGAGGTTCAAAGGACTGACTCAGAGGGTGCAACGGTTTCATTTTTTATTATTTCTTACAAAGTACAAATAAGGAGAGCTGATGTGTTTAATTATACCTTTGACAAATAACAGGCAATGAAGTGTAATCACCGTTTGGTTATAAATACTGTTGTGACAGTGCAGGTAAGAATGTGCTGTGATTAAGAGAGCATTCATATATTCAGGTTTAATAAACTACAATAACTTCTTGTCACACAGGTGTTTCAGGGGTGACACTGTGGCTGTTGCGACATGCAAAATCTGATTGTGAAGGTTACTTAGTTTTGCCAATAAAAAACTATTACCGGGGGGTCTGAAACTCATCCAGCAGGGTCACCGGAAGCAAAGCTACTTTTAGGCATAGAAAAATAACAATTCTCGTTTCCTTTTGGGGTTGGAAAGACTGAATATTTTATGTTCCTGCATGCAGTAATAAACATGTCAGTTACAATCAACAGTACAGTTAAAATCTTGAACACTTTGTGAAAGATATGAAAGAAACATCCATCCATCAATTTTCTTCTCCTTATCCGGGGCCGGGTCGCAGGGGCAGCAGCCTAAGCAGAGAAGCCCAGACCTCCCTCTCCCCAGCCACCTCCTCCAGCTTTACCGGAGGAACACCTAATCATTCCCAGGCCATTTTAGAGATGTCATCTCTCCAGCGTGTCTTCATCTACCCCGGGGCCTCCTCCTGGTTGGACATACCCAAAAAAACCTCACCCAAGAGGCATCCAGGAGGCATCCTAGTCAACCACCTCATCTGGCTCCTTTCAATGGAGTGGAGCAGCAGCTCTACTCTGAGCCACTCTTGAGTAACTGCACCCCTCACCCGATCTCTAAGGGAGAGGCCAGCCCCCCTTTGGAGGAAGCTCATTTCTGCTGCTTGTATCCACGATCTTGTTCTTTCTGTCACTAAGGAAAGGGTAGGGACGTAGATCGACCAGTAAATCGACATTTTCGCTTTTACACTCAGCTCTCTGCTCACCACAAAGGACCAGTACAGCATTTGCATCATCGCCACCACAGCCCCAATCCTTCTGTCAGTCTCTCACGCTATTCCCTCTCTCAGGAACAAGACCTTAAGATACTTAAACTCGTCCTCTTGGGGAAGCAACTCCTTCCTGACCCGGAGTGGCCACTCCACCCTTTTCTGGCTGAGGACCATGGCCTCAGCCTTGGAGGTGCTAATTGGAGAACTGCCACCCAGGCTACTGCAGGACTGCCACGAGGCTAGTGACAGAATTCAGTTTGGAGAGGCACAGGAATGCTTTTTTAAAATTATTATATTATAATACAAGAAATTTACGGGAAAATACTAATACGGGAGGACGGTGGGACAGAGGGGTAAAATACGGTATTTTCCCTGCCAAAACGGGAGAGTTGACAGGTATGTCCCGGGGAGGCTGAGGAGTGTGATCCCCCTATAGTTGGAGCACACCTTCCAGTCCACCTTCTTAAAGATGGGAATTACTGACCCAGTCTGCAAATCCAGTGGCACCACTACAGGCCTCCACACAATGTTGCAGAGGTGTGTCAACCAAGACAGCCCTGCAACATCCAGAGCTTTAAGGAACTCAGGGCGAATCTCATCCACCTCAGCTCTGTCTTCATCACAACAGACTGGTGCAGCGTCTGCATCACTGTAGCCACACCGCGAACCTGTCTGTCAGTCTCCCGCTCCCCTCCCCCCTCACTCATGAACAAGACCTCGAGATACTCCTCCACATAGGGCAGCAAGTCATCCCTGCCCCAAAGTGGTTACTCCACCCTTTCGTGGCTGAGGACCATGGTCTCAGCCTTTGACCCGGTTTAGACGTCTGTGTCAGGTCTTTGTACATAACCAGAAATCCCCTTTGAACCCTGCTCAGTAACCTATGATGTAACTTGCACCTCTCGAGTAATTTAAATACATGTTGGATCAGTGCAACCCACAAGGACTGTGATTACTGCATTACCATTATTCTGTAGTTTTAAACATCTTAATTTTCTAGCAGTTAATTGCTTATGATTTTTATCTTTTTCAGTTTTTTTTAATTGCTGCGATTACTAAATTATGTGGTAAGAAATTTCTTGCCGCTATTGCATAAGTGACGCAAAAGCCACAAAGCGAATGGAGGTGGTATATTTCTGTGAATGAATGATAGATGTATTACTGCATGTGACGGGACTGAAACGTGTTGTTGCTCATGATCGGGGAGGAAGACAGAAATGGGAGGGGACAGTTTTTTTTGCTCCTTTCTGTTTCCCACATGTGTGTAAACTCCTCAGAAATGTCAGCTTTTTGTCTCTTTCACTCCTCTGATTGACAAACTCCAACTACTTCCTCCCTGCATGACACATTTGATGTGTACAGCAGGTGTGAGGTGACTCACTGCAGTCGTGGAGGAGTGCAGACTGTTATCGTGGTTTGGATCATTATCTTTGAGTTTAGCGCTGTACGGTTGGGTGATCCTCTGTCTGACTGATTTGGGGTTGGAGGCCCACATATTTAAATAATCCATTTATCAAACTGCCTGCACAGTTGGTCAAATGTTATATTAGAGCTTAAAAATAAGTGGAAGACAGTCCTGCAGCTGTGCAAAGTTATATCAAGGTAGCACTTGAAGCTCCATCTGACTGTTGTGTAGCAGCACATGAGGATGGGCTTATAACAGTCTTTAGTACATACAGTAGCATGCACATGCAAGCAAGCATGTTAAAAAGTGTCTTCTTCATTCCTTCAAAAGGAAGCAGATTCTGACAAATATATTAGTTCAAGTTCAACTCTTAAATCTACGGAAGAGGATTAGGGCCACTAAAAACAAAAACAAAAAAATGGGGCGTTGGGAAAAAAAAGGGCAGCCAGAATTCTGAGATTAAAGTCAGAATTCTGACTTTTTTCTCAGAATTCTGACTTTAATTTCAGAATTCTGACTTTTTTTCTCAGAATTGTGAATTTTTTTTGACTTTAAAGTCAGAATTGTGAGAAAAAACTCAGAATTCTGAGATTAAAGTCAGAATTTTGACTTTAATCTCAGAAATCTGGCTGCCCTTTTTTTTTTCCAATGCCCCATTTTTTTAATTTTTTTTTTATGGTGGCCCTAATCCTCTTCCGTTTAAATCTGTGTAACGACAGATTAATTAGCCACATTTTCCACGGGGCTTCCAACCTTCCCGCCACCATAAAGACTTTTCTGTTTTCCTTTATTTCTTTGAAGAGGCTGTAATCAAAGATGTTTTCATTTGACTCTCCAGCAGAGAGAACCTGGGGGGAGGGGTCAGCACAGTCTGCAGCTTTCATTTTATGGTGTAATGCTGACCTCTAGTGTCTGAGGACAGCACTGCATCACCCTCATGGCGGTTGAGATGCAGGTGTTTGAGCTTTAGTTTTGTCTTTACTGTCACACTGAGACGTGCACAACTTTATCTAGAGACTGCAGGAAGTAGATTTTATTGTGTAGGGTAAGAACAGTGTGAGTGCTGATATTCACTGAGCTGTTCTGTGTTTGTGTGTCAGAGTTCAAATCCCTGAAGAGTTACTCCAGGAACCGTTACAGCCGCTCGCTACCCATGACGAACAATTACCCCGGAAACCAGAGCTCGGTGGACGAGGCCAGCTGGGATCAGCCAATAAGAGACGAATCTGAGGATGAGTTCAGCGGGATGGGAGGAGTTCCCAACTCTGTGGTCCCACCCAACTCCATCAAAGTCACTCACAGGTCAGTAATGTTTGTATTATTTTAATTGAAAACATGTTGTAATATGATCTGATGCTCGTTAGTAAAATATGATTGCTATTAAATATGTTTTTCTGCAGATGTTCCATCCTGTCTAATGCAACAGTAAAGTGTGACACGGGAGTGTATCAGTCCCTGCAGGCCTGGAAGGACCACAAGCTGCATATCGACCATGAGGTAAAGTCCTGCTCACTGCTCAGTCACACGGAGCTGTTGTTTCAGATGAACATGAGGATGATGAGGAGGTGGAAAACAGACAGTTTTGCTCTGAAAAGTTCATCCTGCATCCTTGATTGCTCATATATTTTACTGGAACATTTATAGGCTTAAATTCTCAGGCAAAGCGGACGTGTCAGTTATTTTGCTGTAAATAAATCAGCTGACCCAGTCTGACTGTTGGACCTGCTCCTCACAAACTGCATAACTAAAGCAAAACTGGAGCTTTGTCATCACAAACTGTGTGTGAGGGGCAGGTGAAGCCAATTTAAGTGCCTTACAGTTGCAATATTTCTGGTGGCCAGCAGGGGGCGATTCCTCTGGTTATGAGAAACAACACTTCTGCTCATTTGATCTCTGACCTCAACAAACTCAAAGTCTCTTGTTTTAAGTCTTATTATTTATAACATGATGTTAATTTAGTAAATTCTGGCAGTGTAAATACATTTAACTGTTTTAAAGGGTTTACTTTAAACCGAACTTTGACCTGCTCCAAACCCGTACTTAACCAAGCATCAAAACCCAAAAAACTCTCAGGATTCAAACTCTCGTCTTCTGCTCAAAAGTCATGTGACTCTTAAGCCCTAGTTTATTTTGTGAAATCCCCACCTGATTCAGACTGATGTCGTCGAGCTTTGTGAAGCACCTGATTCAGCTGCATTTTTCTGGGAGATGAAGGGACGTCCCCAGCGATTAATTTACTGGTTCATAAAATAGACGCTGCTCCTCTCCTCAAGGATTCATCTGCATGTTGGATTTGGCACACAAAAACCCTGGGGACCCACCATGTTTAAGGCAAATGTGTTAAAAACTCTATCATGTTGTCAGGATGTCAAATTACAACAAATCAAATGAATCATTGTGTATAAAAGTAAGAAAGCAGTCAAAATTAAGTAAAATCTAATGGGTAAGGTTAAACACAGTGTCCATTTAAAAGCCAGTAATCACAGTAATTACACAGTGATTACACTGTTCAATGATCAAATCATATTTTAGGTGCTGAAATGTGCATAATTCTCACCCACTCACAGAGACTGTGGCTGACATGAGCAGCAGCAGGTTAACATTTACATGGCTGTGCAGGATGAGGCTGAGCGGTTATGAAGCAGATAACTCTGTCCATGTTCTGCATCAGAGAGGCTTCCTGGTTCCGCCCTCTCTGCACCTCATTTGTTTACAACTTCCTTCTACAGAGACGGATGCTGCTGTCTGCTGGACTGCAGCCCCGGCACCTGGCAGGTGTGCATAACACCTGACACGTAGCAGTTAAACTGGGGGTGGTAAATGAATAAAACAAGAACAACTGACTGACAAGATCTGCAGCATCTAGACAACTAGTCGCGCACATCCAGCCAACCAAAAGAGGAAGTCAGGGAGTAAAAATAGAATTCAAGTACTTACTTAAAAAGTCAGCGATGAGACTCTAAAAGTCTCAGCTCACAACTGATGCAGCAGAAATGAAAGAACCACGTTTGGGTTTGTGTAGAACTGAGTCTCTGCTTCACCTGTGACTTTGTTTCACTGACAGATCGAGACTCTGCAGACAAAAATAAAGAACCTGAGAGAGGTCAGAGGTCACCTGAAGAAGGCACGCCCCCAGGAGTGTGACTGTAGCAAATATCTGTAAGTATCAGGAGCGTGCACGCCACAGTTTAAAGAAGATTCATGCGTGGGGCTCGACTTGATGGGATGTTTGTGTGTTTTTCAGGTACAAATCCAAACTGAAGAACAAACTGAGGTACAGAGCAGGAAGTCTGCACCCGTTCAGGTCAGGATCACATGCAGCTGCTCGCTCTGCTATAATCCCCCCACACTGTGGTGGAAGTTGCACCCTCAACGTTTCGTGTGTGTGTTTGTGTGTGAAAGCAGGAAGGCTGGGGCTCGGGACAAGAAGGCGTGGCTTCTGAAGGAACAGAAGAGGAGGAAGAAGATGAGGAAGATGATCAAGAGGATCAAAAACAATGACACGTGTTCGATGCCCGGGCTCACCTGCTTCACACACGACAACCAGCACTGGCACACAGCACCGTTCTGGACACGTACGATACACTTCTTTACTTTGTGAGAGCTCTCAGTGATGTGATGCTTTTCTGGGCCTTTTTATTCCTCGTCAGGTCGGTTTCATGAAATCTGAAAATCTCGCATCTTCTGTGTGAACATCTGGCCGTTACTGTTGAAGTCATATCTGAGCGCGTGCAGTGGCACACTCTGTTTAAACAGCCATTAAAGATCCTAATCTGAGGACCAGAGAGTCCCCGCCTTCCAAAAAGGTTTTTTCACTCTTGAGATTTAAACCAACACAGCAAAGCAAATCTCAGTAATGATTGTGTGTTGCAGTGGGTCCGTTCTGCGCCTGCACCAGTGCCAACAACAACACATACTGGTGTCTGAGGACCATCAACGAGTCCCACAACTTCCTGTTCTGTGAATTTGCCACCGGCTTCCTGGAGTACTTTGACCTCAACACGGACCCTTACCAGGTACACACACACACACACACACACACACACACACACACACCATGGACAGCACAGATGAGTTGGAGACAGAGATGAGGACAGCTTGAATGGCAATCCTGTGAAAGAGTTGAAAAAAAATTCACTCCGATCATCTAAAAGTTAAATTGGTTGGACAAGTTTTATCTAATCATAATTTTCAGTCTTTTGGTTTACTGAACAAATTATTTCAGTCACACAATTGTGTTGTTTGGTTGAGTGATTCTCACAACCTGCTCGTGTCGGTTTGCATCCTTCCAGCCGTCCTCTTTACTTTCTCGTGCGACACGTTCAGGAGCCGTCTGTAAATTGAAGCTCCATAAAAATATAACCTGGGTTATACCGTCTCTGCACCGGGCTTCAGATCTGCACGTTCATTTCTTTTACAGATTCTTGGTTTGAATACACACGTTCAGCCTGACAGTCACACCACTGTGCATGTGTAACAGTACGATATAGTATACAGTATGTAAGAGAGTATATATTAAAATAAATCTGATGTTTCTCATGTTGTCATGTTGATGTTGTGAAGTGTTAAAATTTTTTTGATTAAACCAGAAATGTTTCACTTGACGCTGACGTTACTTCCTGAGGCCTCGGTGTTGTTAGGCTGATAGACTTTGTCTGAACAAAAACTGAACCAACCGTCTCCTTCGTTTTTGTCTCCAGCTGATAAACGCCGTCGGCTCGTTGGATCGCACAGTTCTCAATCAGCTCCACGTGCAGCTGATGGAGCTCAGAGGCTGCAGGGGACACAAACAGTGTAATCCTCGCACACGCTCAGTGGAGCCGGGTAAGACAAACACACACACACACACCTTAGACAACAATATATGTTGCTATGAAACAAAGAAAAATTTTGTCTGCAGGTTCAGTGTTGGTCAGTGCAGTTTTTACCACTCTGAAACTCTAGGAGGCGCCGTAGCTAAAGTGTTTCTCTAGTTACTGTCCTTCAGCAGCCTCAGACAGAAGATGATCTCTGTATTATGATTTCAGGGCTCAGCAGCAGCATTCAGCAGCTGTTTAACGCTGGTTCACTATCATAACTTATTGGGACAAAAATTACATGACCCACCCACAGCTAAGACCGGCTAACTGCAAGAGTTAATGGAAGGGCCATAAAAAATCATCTCAGTGATGAAAGCAGCCGGGGTTCACAGAGGCGTGTCAGTGTTTCCCACAGAACTTGACTGTATTCAAATGAAGGTCTATGGCTGCGGCAATATCTTAAAGTTTTTATGCTGTTTAGGTTTCCAATGAGGTATGATGTTTGTAAAAATTTAAATAAAGCTCCAGATTATGAAAATGTATCATCTGCAAAGAAATCAGAGCACCGAGTTGGAAAGATTTATTATTATTTTGAGTTAATAGTAGCGGGCCGAGAATCGAGCCCTGTGGCACTCCATTACTGAAATGGGGTTTAAATGAGCATCAGTAGCATCTTAAAGTGCCTGAGCCACCATTATGGTTTTAATTCCTCCTCATTGTCCTCAGATCTCTTACTCACTTGTTGATGGTGCATTCAGGTGATCATGTGACCCTGCTGTCACTGGTTATTCATACATCTGTCAGGTCAGCTGGACCAGGCATGACAAAAAATACCTCATCACAAGTGGCCTTTGCTCATTAACCAATTAGATTGTCTTTTCAGCAGGAGGGCGGGCACATGGCAGCTTTCATGACTACAGGTACACATGTACACACACACACACACACACACACAATGTTTTTCTGCTCTGAATGCTGCATGATTTCCTGATGGAGCTGAGGGCTGCTGGTGGTGGAGCAAAGAGAGAGAGTGTGTGTGTGTGTGTGTGTGTGCATGTGTGTAACAAGGTGTGTGTTTGTTGCATCAGGCTGTTTGAGAGGAGGAAGTGGCCGAGAGTCAAGAAACCTTCATCATCTCGAACCCTGTGAGTCTTCCTTCTCATTTTCCTCTTCATCTGACCTGCATGCCGCTTACTGCCTTTAATCGTCAGGCTGTCTAACGTACAGTAGAGCTGCACGGTGTGATTAAAAAATAGATCAATAAAATAAAAAGCCTTACCTGATCCAAACACAGCCACTCTCCTGTTTAAGCTTGTCTTCGCACGTATTTGCCTCAAAACCGCCATCCTCCAACTTAATTCTCCTTTTATGGACATAAACTCATAGGGAGTCAAATATGGCGAGTAGAGGAGGCGGCAGATAAACACTGTGCTGTGTCGGGGGGGGAAAAAGCATTTTTAATGCGTTCTGAGCCGGCAAACATCAGCACGCACCACAGCTAAGGACATCACAGTGTAACTCTGTGCTGAGAGGCTCACCCTACAGGATGGATGCGTGATAATTCAAAGGTCACACTGAACTGATGATATCACCTGATCGACCTTAGCCAGAGACTAACAAAGATCTTTCACACAAAATTCAGGCCAGTTTATAACACAAGTCTGAGCGCTCAGTGTCATAACTGGACTTAACAGGAGATCTGAAAGAGGAAGACCTCGAAGGGTAAATCACCTGAGAACCTGAGAGTTATGGGTCAAACTTCACTGCAGAAATATGACCTGAATTTCCCCCCTCATAGAAATCCTGATTGATAACTGTTTCCATTCACTATGTGAATACTGAGACTGACAGCAGGTGGAAATAACATGCATGATGGGTTCAGTAAAGGTCAGCTGACCTCAAGTTTTATCAAAAAGAAATTGAAGGCTCATTTTAAAAGTAGAGAGGGTGGGGGGGCTGTCTTGAATCCAAACTGGGAGCTGAGCTGAAGGTTCTACTTTGGGAAACTCGAGGAACCACAAGTCTGCAGTCTGAGAGAGACGTGCTCTACTGGGAAAATATCAGGTGTTAAAAATATAAAATAGAGGGTAAATTCAAACATCAGGACCAAATGTGCAGACTGAATGAAGTCAATGTTAAGATGGAGGCGTAAAAAAGACCCAAGATCAGGACTAAAAGCAAGAGAGCAGAAATAATAAACCAGACAAAGTGAAAGACAGTAAATAATAAAAGACAACATCACATGACTGAGATTTTTGTGATACTGCAGGATGCACCCTGGTCATAAATGGCTTCCTCAAAAGATTCCTCATAGTAGTGCTGGAGGCCAGCATGATGTCATCCAGAGTCACTGGTTCAGATTTTTAACAGTACCTGCAGTTTGGTCTGAATTTAGAAGGAGAAATTTACAGGTCAGTTGGTCCTGGCAACAAGGTGCACCCTGCCTCTCGCCCTATGACAGCTGGGATAGGCTCCAGACCTCCGTGACCCCAAACAGGATAAGTGGAAGAGGTTGGATGGAAAGTTACAGCCCATCCCAGCCTGCAGTTTAAATAATCTAGTTATTGATTTTGTGTTGTTTGGCTTCAGAGAGCACGACCTTTATAAACCATGTTTGTGTTAAAGTCACGTCCTGCTGCCTGCACGGCCTCTGCGCTCATCTGTCTGCTGCAGCTGTAACACACACTCTCAGTGCAGACACACACCGGCTGTGGTTCTAGTCTAACACTGTGTGTGTGTGTGTGTGTGTGTGTGTGTGTGTGTGTGTGTGTGTGTGTCCACACAGGGGTCCGATCTGGGACGGCTGGAAGGGCTAAACCTCTGGATTGGCTGGACTCCACCCACATCAGCCTGAAGGAGGAGGGCGTGGCCGTCAATACTGTATCTCCGCTTGACCACCACGCCCCCACCTCAACCGTCAGCCAATCAGCTTCTTTAGTCTCTGTGACATCGCCAGGTCCTCCCACCCTGCTGCTCAGGGAGACACTGGGACAAAACACTCGACACACCCCTCCATTGGTTGCTCCTCCTTCCTCCTCTTCTTCCTTTGAGGAGGAGGGGAGCACCTTGCAGAGGAGCGAGGAGGAGGAGGGAGGAGAGGATGAGGAGGATGATGGGGAAGAGGAGGAGTCAGAGGTAGACGAGGAGACTGTGATTGGAAAATAGAAGCAGGATTGAGTTTAGCCTCTCAGATGCCGTTTCAGATGTCTAACAAAATCTGAATGACGCCGAAAATCTTAACTTAAATTCCCTTCTTATCAAATCACTTCTGTTTCTAAATACTCGTGTTTCCTTTTCACCTCTGACAGAAAACATGTCGCTTCAGGTATTTTGCAAAGTTTCAGTTTTCTTGATTCGAGTGCAGCGCTGTTTATTTTTCATTCCATTTTTCCTGATACATCAGCGCTGTGTTACACATCAGTTTGTCCCAGAATCAGGACGACTTTTCTTCCACCGCTGCTTTTGGTTTTTTAACTTCGTTACAGAAAGAAAAAACTTTGCAGATTTTTCTGATTTTGGCTCCACAGCAGCACAAAGCTTCTGTGATGAAATACAACCTTCTAATTTATTTTTGATACATTTTCTTGCTATTACATTATATAAAAAAGTAGTAGATTGGTTTTAATAACAAGAAAAAGGGTCATAATATTTCATTTTGCAGGCAAGAAAAACTTTCATTATTAATAAAAATAAAGACAGAATAAATTGGTTTACTTTGATGAGAGGTCATAAAACATTAATGTGAACTTTCTTTTTTTATGATATTGCAGTTTTTACAAAACAATAACCAGTAATAACTAGAAAATGTGAAATACTGAAAGCAAGTGAGAACTTTAGAAGTAAAACAAGAAACTTTGTTTCTACAATAATTTTAAAGAAGCTACTTTCAGCTGCTCTTTAATCATGAAGGCACACCTGCAGCACAGCGCCACCTGCTGCAGCGCCGCAGTGCAGCAGGCAGTGCGCCTGATTTGGCCGTTTTTACGCCCCTCCTGATGCAACATTATCTCCTTTAAATGAGAAAAGGTGTGTTAGCATTTTTTTTGAAGTGAGGGGAAACGCTCCTGCTGCAAATTTAATATTTTTATAACATTCTGAGTTTTCTAAGAAACAGTCAAGAAAAAATTTCAGACTTTTTCATTATTATATTATTATAATGGAGTTATGGAGGGTTTAAAGGGGTGGTAAATGTATCTGTTTGGGAATAACAGTCCTAGAGAAATCTACAAATAAGCTTGTTTTTCTAAAATTATTATTATTATTATTAAAAGACTGTATGTAAATATGGACCTCATGCATTGGTTATGAATCCTCAGTTTTGGCAGTGAGCAAACTACATCCATAAATTGTGCAGGTGCATCACACAGACATACGTACCTGCTAATCAGCACTAATTAACAGGCTGATAAACAAGTAGAATTTCAGTAAAAAAATTAGGGCACAAATTTCTCAGTTTGCCCTCTCAGAAAGTCTTATTAGCTTATTTATTTGATAACTGCATTTAAAACGCTCCAAAAAGGCACCAGCAGCACAAACACTGCAGAGGTCCATCTCAGGTGTGACAGACACCTGTTGGCTGTCACNAGGCCTTAACAGTGTTCAAATAAATAAAAATATTTTGCAGCCGTGCCATTGTTAGGAAGAAGGAAACTGTTAATAGAGACAAACAGCAGACTTCATTTTTCTGAGGTTGAATTTTGTTCGAGGCGACTTTACTTCTGTGGCAGCCACACATCAGTCTGCGGTGACCTTTGACTCCACCAGTGACCTTATATTTATCTCATGTTTCCATTATAAACTCAATCTCATAATGGCAAGAAAAAATATCAAACCTAAAAGTGAGAAGTTTTTTATTGTTGTTCTTTTTGTCAGAGTTTATTATAAGAAAGTAGTTTAATCTCCATATTCTGATGAAAATGAATCAGTTTTGAACCTTCCTCCTCCTCCTCCTCCTCCTCCTCAGCTGACCTCCCGGTGACCTCGTCTGTTCTCCGTGTTCATATTTAGTCTTTAACCGTCTCTGAGGGCTTTAGAGGACCTGCTCTCTCCTTTCATGTTCTTACTAAACGCAGACCGAGGTGGACGCCACAAACACGCCGAGCGCTCTGACATCACCGCTGATGTAAACGTGATGTTTCTTTCCCCTCCGCTAACTTGGGTGTTACCATAGTGACCGACAGCTTTACTGATGACAGAGCTACAGTTGTACTAACGTGGTGACTGACTACAGTTCCCATGATGCAATGCAGCAGCCCTGAAGAGCATGTCAGAGGAAAAGTCAAAGAGAACAAACAGAGGGTGGGAGAGGGTCTCTTAATGTCTCGTGGGCCAATGAAAAGAGGGCTCGGTGATGATGTCACCGGGTCTAGAAACAAAGAAAATGACTCGGAGTTTACAGAGATCTGGTTCAGTGTTTTTATTTTTTAACGCTTCATCGTCCAATCACCTTGTTCCTACACATCTTGTTTTGTCCTCTCAGCTGATTTTTAAAAAAATATTTTTCTCACCGAAATCAAACCACAGAACGTATAAAATGTAAATTATAACTGTAGAAAAACAACTGGATTCACACAGGAAGTCAAAAACAATTTAAGTTTGAGTTTACACATCTGAATATTAAGAGATCACAGGTGTGCTTCGATCGATACATTTCATACACATATCACACCTTCGTCATGTTTCACACACTTTCAAAACAACAGCGGAAAGGAAGTGACTTCAGAAAAAAAACAGGTTTCTGTCAGATACTCCAAACAGCAGCTATTTCTCCATCTTATCTGCTTCTGGTCTAGTTTGTGTTTCCTACATTTCCCCAAATGCCTCAGGAACATACAGGAGCAGGTATATCAATCTGAGAGGGGGATTTTGGTATTTTGGGGTGTCTGCAGTGGACCTACTCTGCTTTCATTATCGTTTTATTATCATTATCAGTGTTGGATGTTCATAATAAACACGACCAAAGTTTCAAACGCTGAGGTCTGTATGTACAAATAATCCCTGTGAGACAAAACCTCCTGAACAGTCCGTTTCAGGCCATTTTTTTAACTTCTCGGGTGTGTGTGATGTCATAGATGGACGATATCCCTAATATGGTCATCTTAGGCACAGCCCCGCCCACTCAGCAGAATTCCGGCCCTACAGGAGCTAGAACAGGATGAACTGAGCACCAAGGTAGCGATACAAAGTATTTCTATTTCTGAAGTTATCGGTCACATATCATCATATCAGGCAGAGGGAATCCCACTGTGACCCGAAATGATGTCAGAGACTCAAGAAACAAACACAAAGAGACAAATTAACTATTAATTTGTTAATCTGGGTCTTTGGAGAAAAAAAGTCAACACATTGGTTTACATTGGTGATTTATGACAAAAAGTCTTCAGCTTTGTAAGATTTAAAAACACCCTTCAAATCCTTTTTAAAAAGCCAACAATGCTTTATAAGAATTCTGAAGAGCAGCAGGTGCACTGGGGGAATTCTAGTTTTACTTTGAAAGGGCTTTTGTGTGCTTTGAAGTCTCTGAATTTCTAAACTCTTTTTTTGAGCATGCATCACACTCTGTTTGTTCTTTGCATTGTTGCATTAATGTCATATCAAAGTTACGTGATAACCATGTTAAATATCGTTTACATCAACAACCCGTAAAACAGCTACAAACCTGACACTTTGAGCAGGACATTTTCTGCTGCAGTTCGACCGTCGGAGCGTCTGGAGGCGATGTTCTTCCTTCCTGTGTGAATGCAGCTGTCACTCTGCTGTCTGTAGAGGTTTTTTTCTCCTTTCTTTAACCCCAAAGTGTATTTTGCTCTGCGGTGCTATTTGCTGTCTAACAGATATCTAGGAAAAACCTTCTGGTTGTGTTTGAATGTATTTGTAAATGTGTAGGTGTGTCTTCTAAAGACACACACAAGAACAGGACCGACATGGTCCAGCTGAGCCTGGACGGACACGCAGATACACACCTTCACTCTATCCACCCCTACACACACACACACACACACACACACACACACAGAGAAGGACAAACTGCAGAGCACTTTGATTGGAGGATGCAGGGGAGGAATGAGCCAATGGAGGGTTCATGGTGATGATGATGTAAAGCTGCCGTGTGCAGCCAGTTAATACTGATCTAACACACCTGTACAGTCACCCACTGACCTGTGGATACAGTGATTGGTTTTAGTTTGTGAATAAAGTGTTGAATGCCAAACTGTGCCCTTCCTGTCCAGTGTTTTTTTTTTTTTCTGTAGAACCACTGAAAACTCTTAAAGCAAAAACAGAAACAAAATCACAACAAAGACAAAGAAGTAACCACAAAGAGACACAAAATAACCACAAGGAGACATTTTGATAAGTTTGTTAAAATCAACAATAAACTTCAGTACTGACAGTTTATATAGCAGATTTTTAAATTATGCAGTCCACCCTACAGTTTTAATAGGAATAAAGATGGTAAGTAGCAGCCAGGTGCTGCTAATCAAATCCACCTGATTAACTGATCATCAGCGCATGTGAGCACCTCTATATCAGGTGTGCAGGTCTGAAGCATTCAGGTGTGTTAACACCAAGGAGGGAAGATCTTAGAGAAGTAACTGTTGCCTTATAACCCTTCCTATCAATCTGGGAGGGGTTATAATGGCATTTACAAAACATTTCAATTACAATGGCCACAGTCCATCATTCTACAGTGACAAAAAATATTCACAGGTTGGAAATTCAGGATATGCCAGTCTTCCAGGAGTCCCAGAAAATTTACCCCAATCTCAGACCGTTCAGTCCTCAGAGGAAAACCCCAAGAGCTCCACCTCAGACTCTACAGGCCTCAGTTAACATGTGAAATGTTAAAGTTCATGACAGCACAATTAGAAAAATTAGAGGGTTGCAGGGAGAAAGCCTCTTCTCTCTATAAAGATCATGGCAGCACAGGTCCGGTTTGCAAAGTTGCATCTAAACAAATCCCAAGACTTCTGGAACAACGTCCTTTAGACAGACAAGACTAAAGTGGAGATGCTTGGATGTGATGCACAGCAGCACATTTAGCACAAACCAAAGACCTCACATCAGTGGGTGGTGGAGGGCTGAATCAACCGTGAACTCGTCTGTATACCAAAGCATTCTATAATCAGATATGAGGCCATCTGTCCAACAGCCAAAGCTTGGACCAAACTGGGTCATCGACAGGACGATGATCGCAGGCACAGAAGCAGATCTCCAACAGAACGACTGAAAAAGAAAAGTGATGGCGCTGCAACGGCCCAGAGTCCAGACCCCAACCTTCAGAGAGCTGTGCATAAATCAGTGCTGCAAAACTCAATGAACTGTTGTAAAGAAGAGCAAAATTCCCAAATTCAACAATGTGACACATGGATAAAATCATACAGGAAACAGTTGCTTCAAGTTTTGCTAAAGTTGAGTCTACAAGCTGCTGACTGATGGGGTGTGCTTAGTTTTTCATGGGACTGTTTATCAGTCACTGGTAGGAAATAAACAAACTCTCCCTAAAAATGAAGTAATATGATTGAACTGGCACGGTGGCACTGCTGCCTCACAGCCAGAATGACATCTAGGTCTGGGTTCGATTCTACCTTGGCCTGGGCCTCTCACTGTGTGGAGTTTGTATGTTCACCCTGTGTCTGTGTGGGTTTCCTCCAGGTACTCCGGTTTCCAGACATGCAGTTACTGGGGTTAGGTTAATTGGTCACTCTAAATTACCCATAGGCATGAATGTGAGTGTGAATGGTTGTGTGTGTCTGTGTTAGCCCTGCGTCAGGCTGGCGACCTGTCCAGGGTGTACCCTGCCTTTCGCCCTATGTCAGCTGGGATAGGCTCCTGCCCCCCTGAACAAGATAAGAGGATGGATGGATATTGAACTCTTATCTGTACCAATATAACAGTCCAATAACATAATCTGCTTTTCTAAAATGGACGTTTTGATTTGAACCGTTTTTTTCTTCGGCACCTGATTTTCTGAACGTCTATTTAACTTCTCATATTTACACGACAGCGCTGGCTTTGTTGAGGAACCGTGCCTCACTGATGAAGATGTTCAGTGATTTCAAAGCAGTCACCAATCAGCAGCGTCAGGCTTTTATTGGTTACCACACAGAACAACTCACTCAAAATAATTTGAAAAACCCACACATCAATATACTTACTAGGAATGGCACAATACCACTTTTTCATGTCCGATACTGATAACGATATTTTACATTTGGATATCGGCCGATACCGATATGAATCCGATATTTAAAATTGATCCAGGCATTTAAAAACATTAAAAAAAAGAAGTCAACAGTCTCACACACAACAAAATCAAAGTCTTTTAGTTGTCCCACATAGAAGACTAAGGACCAGGGTGGACAGAGCTTTTTAGGCAGTGGCACCAAACTTTAACTAGAGGTTAAACAGAAAAGGAGGTGGAGGTGTGGAAAAACATGTCAGCGATCATCCACTCAGTATTAAAGAGAATCCGTCGCAGCAATAGAGAACTTTATAGAATCTGAGGGGGTTGTTTTCTAAGTCCTGATCCCCCACTCCATTCCAGTAGGTGGTGGTAATGCAGTTCTAAGCTGGTTTGGTCAACCGCAAACCCAACAGAAAAAGAAGACGACGGCGCACTGTAATGCAGCTAATGTGATCGAAACGTTATTTAATGTATTGGATTACATTTTTTATTTCTTTCCGATATCCGATCCAGTAATTTAGGCCAGTATCGGACCAATACCGATACTGAATATCGGATCGGGGCATCCCTAATACTTACAGCCTGAATACAGTACATATTCTGTTTTGATTTTTTTTTTTTTTTTTTCCCATTAACACACTCTGATGTACCATTGAGCAGACAGAATGGGTCCCATCAGAGCTTCGTGTCCAATATTCACTCTTTTAGCTCTATTTTTGGTCTCCACCACCTCTTTGAGTATGTTTTTCTTGAGTTTATCATTTCTCATTGTTTTCCAACAGCTGGACTCTAACCACTGTTTGTCTGGTTTTTCTTTCATTACAAACCAAAAATTCGTGTACAGAAACACACAAAATCATCTGATTCAAGGCGGATGTAGAACATCCCTAAATATGATGTAATGTGCACCTTTCTTCTGACTTTTTGCTTTTCAGCAACATCCAGTGATTCTCAGAAAATAGCCAAAGCCTCACACTCTGTGTCCCACTATGGTGAAACTTGCTGCTGTCCCCTAACATCTTGCATTTTATCCTCTGCCAAACAAACATCTAACAATCCAAATAAAGGAAGATTATCTGCATCCTTAGTCCCTAGGCCATAAAACCTTTTAAAAACCATTTACAATGAAGTGTCTGAAGCTATGAGGAGAAAGATTTAATAGGATTTCTCAAAGCTAACACTGTTAAACTCATAATACCCACATCAACTGATGGCTCACCTGATAAGTCGTCTACACGTCCCATTGGTAATATTTTTATGAATGATTCAGGTCCTATAGAGCCCTGCAAGTCTGCTTTGGCTCGTGCCAATTAGTTCTAATACTAGAAGTACTTACTGATACCTCGCCCACCGACAGCTGGAGGGAGGTTGTGTAATATGACTCAAGGAGTTGATGAGAGTTTGCGGGAAATTTCTTAGGGGCCCAAGAACATGTGATTTAATTTTCAAGGTCAACAAAAATTTACAAAAACGTAAAACAAAATAAAAAAATAAATAAAAAAAATTTTAATCCTTACTTTTTATAATTTGCAAAATCTTAAAATTCATCTCTTTGATTTTTTTTTCATCTGTTGTGATGAAATTTGGTACTCAGGTATCAACAATTACCATTTCAAATTAAAATACTCACAATGATGCAAAGTGAACTACAAACCCTACACAAAAATCACACACACACACACACATATATAATTCATATCTCTGCAAATGTTTTTCTTTTCTTCATGATGTTATTTTAGAGGATGCTCTCAGGGTCCATAAACTGAATCAGCGATCTGCAGAGACACAAACAGTGTGTTAGAAACAGCGACGGCAGCAGAGCAGCGTTAAACTCCGCCTGAGTGTGACTCACCACGGCGACCTTGTTGGTTTGTTCACGTGTTCGAATCCGCAGCTTGTTGACGGTCGTCTCGGCCATGTCTGCTCTCTCCTCAGCTTCGTCCAGCTCGTGTTGGATTTTCCGGAAACGGTTGCTGCTGCAGCTCACTTGTTCCTCCTGGTGGCCAAAAATATGTTTCAATTTAAAAAATGGTTCTTTTAGATAGAGCGGCTCTAAAAGAGAAAACTAAATTTTAATTGTTCTTGGCTTTTATTTTGAAAAGTTTTTCCTCTTTCCTCTCGTTTGTGTAGATGTCCCTGTCTTCACAGCCTGGACTCCTGGGTCACAGGGGTCAGCATGGGCACCCTGGCTGGTCTGCAGCTTCATACACAAACTGTGATGCCCTGTGTATTCTGACACCTTTCTATCAGAACCAGCATCAACTTTTTCAGCAGTCTGAGCTGCACTAGTTCATCTGTTGGATCGGACCACACGGGCCAGCCTTCGTTCCCCACGTGCCTCAGTGAGCCTTTGGCCGGCCGCGATCCTGTCGCTGGTTCATCACTGTTCCTTCCTTGGAACTTTTAATAGATACGGACCCCTGCAGACCGGGAACAGCCCAGAGGAGCTGCAGTTTTGGAGACGCTCTGACCCAGTCGTCTAACCATCGCAGCTCATCAAACTCACTCAAATCCTCACGCTGCCCATTTTTCCTGCTTCTAACGTCAACTTTGAGGACCAAATGTTCCCTTGCTCCCTGATAGATCCCACTAACAGGTGCCATGATGAAAAGGATCAATGTTAGCCACTCCACCGTGTTTTTGAGATTTTAAGATATTCATATTCATTTGTGTTGTGATAAAGAGAGCAGCGGTACTAAAGACTCACAGCGTTCTCAGCTTGTCTCTTGTAGCCTTTCACTTTGGCCTGCAGCCTTTCGATGAGCTCCTGCATCCTCAGCAAAGTCTTCTTGTCCTCCTCCGACTGCACAAACACACCAAGAACCAATAAAAACACAGAACACTGAAACAACAGAACATCTGTATGACAGAAGCAGCTGGAAGCCCTGATGTCACACCTGGTACGTCAGCTCCTTCACTCTCCTCTCGTAGTGTCGGACGCCCTTCTGATACTCCTCGCTTTTCTTCTGCTCCAGCATCAGCTCCGTCTGCAGCTCCCTCACCTGCACACAGCAGCTGGTTTACTTCAGTTTATCTTTCTTTCTGTCACCCGTTACTGATATGGAGGACCAAAACTGTCAGATTCAATCCTCCGTATACTGAAGCTCACGAGCATGAAATGTCTGTTACAGAGCAACACTGGCTTCTGATTTGTTGCCCCTCGAAGCTTTATGCAGCAGGTGATCCAGGCTGTGCCCACACTTTTCTGCAGCAGATGACATTCAGAATCATTCAGAACCAACAGCCTTGTGCAATCGCCATACTACCTGCATGCTGCCCCGCCCCATTTCTGTCTCTATATAAGAAAGCTGTGATGTTAGAGAAGCCTGCTCCTAAACCCAAAAACCTGCTTATCAGGTTAAATGGTGAACATAAAGTGGCTGCTGGTGTGATGGCAGAGGGTTCACCTGTCGAGGGCGTACCCCACCTCTCACTCATTATCCAGGTCAGACTCTCATGAACTGGATACTCGTGCCCAGCACAAGAGAGCTGAGCCCAGCGTAAAGGAGCCTTCATGCATCAAATACATAGACTGAATATTCAACATCTACATCCACCATAAAATAAGGACAAATAAAATACATTCACTTTAAACTACCAGGCCTTGAAACCTGACATTTCCCAAAGTGACAGTAACACAATATGATTTCTGGAGAGGTTTTCACTCACTCTCGTCTCCAGTTTGTGGAGCTGCTTCTTTCCGCCCTTCAGCGCCATCTGCTCCGTCTCTTCCAGTTTGACCTGCAGCTCTGTCAGGAGCACACAGATGATGTTAACGCCACTGTGAAGCAAACACAGGTCATCTGTGTGGGTGTGGACGCTCATTCACCCAAACTGAGGCCTGAATCCCACAAATGCAGCACTCACACTGATTAGGAATTTATGAGCTGCAAATATGTGAAATTAGAGTTGGAGTAAGTTTTTTTAAAGGAGCTGTTGTTCTATAATTCATAAAAGTAGCTTCCAAAAAAACTCTTCTGTGCAAGTCTAGAGTTAAAGCTGCGCCAGAGCAGCCGGTGAACTAGAAGGTGAGGAAATATGAACAGATATTATATCAGAGAGGAAACAAACAGTTTAAGGCAACAGATGTGAAAGCAGTGAAGGTCCCACTGATGCTGCTGTTTCCTCCTCAGCACAGATACGTGTGGCTGACCTCAGCTCAGCTAACTGTGCTCACTGAGCTGGAGCAGTGTGGGACAGACCGTCCAGGAAGTGTGGGCTTCTGTCTGTGTGATGCACGCATATAGTTTATGGATGCAGCTCATTAATCGAGCTTTGTGCTCCACCGTGTCATCCAAACACTAACGTGGCATTTTTGGGGTCTTTTTTGGTGTTAATGAACCTTTTACTGTAGACTCCATATTCTTCTTCATTCTCTCCAGGATGGTGCTGCTGTCCTGCTCCTTCTTCAGCTCCTCCGCCATCACGGCCGCCTGGTGAAGCACAGACATGAAGCGGATTCAGGTAAGAAGCCTCTGAAGCTGGCAGAGCGTGATGGATGCATCAATCACAGCTTTGTGTCGAAAAGAAATCAGGCACAACATGAATAAGAAATGCTACTAAAGTTATTAAATTTAAAGTTTAATAAGGCCATTTTCCATTCAGCTGCTGTTAAATTGTAGTTTTTCATCATCTGATGACTGAGTTTGAAACTGGAAAACTGTATTAATCTCATTAAACTTAATTGGTTTGATCAGGGGTCAGAGGTCAGGACTAACATCATTGATGGCCTTTTTGGCCTTCTCCTCAGCGCTGCGGCTCTCCTGCATCGCCTCGTCCACCTCTCCGGTTAGCACAGACAGATCGGACTCCAGCTTCTTCTTCTGGTTCACGAGGCCTGCGTTCTAAAACACAGGAAGCAATCAAACCATAAAAGAGTTATCTATGTGAATATCAGTGGCTCATATTTTAATATGATGTGGCGTATCTAATTAACCTGTGTAGTGAGCAGGTTAACTCTCTCTGACGCCTCCACCAGCTCGTGTTCGGCCATCTTGCGGGCGCGGTCTGTCTGTTCCAGGACCCCCCGCAGCTCCTCCTCCTCGGCTGACATCAGTGCACAACGCCGCTCCAGAAGAGCGATTTGCTCTCTGAGCTGATTGGTCAGCTGGACTTTGTCTTCCAGCTCCACCTGCTGCTCTTTAACCTGCGACAGAACAAAGCACAGCAGATTGGATGCTGTCATGAAAAAAAGGTGACTGGACAGCTTTATGTTCTTGAAGCGTTTCAGCTCTCATCCATCCATCATCATCTTCTCCACCAATAGGCGGAGAGTGACAGGTATTTAAACCCCAGTGGGGGTGGTCGCTGACCCACTATTAGAGACCTTGCCCCATCGTATCATGTGACCTCCTGAGGTCCCCTGAAGTAAGGTGTGAGTGGAGGTTGAGGCACCTGGGAAGGGATCTTAAGACTGTCCTGTAGGAGGCTGACAGTTGGTGTTGGAAGCCTCCACCTCTGTTCAGTGATGCTCGTTCACAGCGGGCATAGATGCTTCTTTTGCTGCTCTGTCACACCATCTGTCTTCCCGGTCCAGAATGTGAACGTTGGCATCCTCAGAGTGACCTTTACCCTTTAGGTGCAGATGTACCTAAACGTTATATCTCTTTACCACTAGGGGGTGATCCTGTTTGGTTTTGGTCATAACTTATTCTCACAACTTATTCACTCACAGCCACACTGTGAGTGAACTATTGCTTCAGATTTTAATGAGGTCTGAGCACAGGTGACAGGAGTACCTGTGTCTGCAGGTGTCTGATGATCCTCTGGCTCTCGGCTTGCTGCCTGTTGGCGTTTCCCAGCTGGACCTCCATCTCGTTCAGGTCGGACTCCATCTTCTTCCTCAAACGAACCGCCTCACTGCGATGGCGAATCTCTGCTTCCAAATTGACTTGCATGGCCTCCAGGGAACGCTGGTGGCTCCCCCTGATGGACAGCACTGTAATTACCTCTCAAGTCCATCAACACTAAGGTTGCAGTGGTCACTTATGAAGTAGGTTTGAACCTTTTCTTCTGGTATGATTGGCATTCTCCAGTTTCATCTCATTCATTATTTATTCCATATATTTTGTCCCTCTGAGTCTGTTATTGATATATTTGTTACCTGAGGCTGTCGATCTCCTCGTCTTTCTCTGAAATCTTTCGGTCCATCTCTGCCCTTATGTGCTCCAGCTCCATCTGATATCTCAAGATCTTACTCTCCTCATGCTCCAAGGTCCCCTGATCATTGGAAAGATGGAAGCTATCATTTCAACAGCTCAGGTAATCAAGACTTTATAGGTAATTAATTACAGCAGGTAGTTACCTCTGCTTCCTCCAGAGCAGCTCTAATGTCGCTCTTCTCCACATCGAGGAGCTTCTTCATCCTTTCCAGCTCATGGATCGTCTTTCCTCCCTGACTGATCTGATCTGTCAGATCCAGGATCTCCTCTGGAATCAAAAACTTTATTAACACTTTGATACAGCGGAAAGATGCTGAATTCAGCCAGAATTATCCCCTTAACTCCCGAAACATTAAAAAATGAATAAAATCTTGGAACTGTTTTATTCATTGGACTCTTCCATAAACAGTGTGTGCAGCACACAGTGACTCAACAGGTATGCCCACCTGGGTAACAGAAAGGTGAGAAACTATAACTTTCCTAAGCACTAATGTGACTCTTGTTTCTGTACTGTTGGTTTCTTAAAGCAGATTGAATTGTGGATTGGGTTTTTTTGCACCATCATCATTAACATTTTCACTTGGTGATTGGATGGTTCTCATTGAAATGTATTTTAGGACTTATAGTCTTCCTTAAAGATTTTATGCACAAAGGCTTGTGACTGAGTTTTCCATCATTTATAGGAATAATTTAACAGTTGACTGACAAACGCTGCTCATCTGTAGGGTATCCCAACTTAATGGGATTTGCTGAATGTTATGATTCGAGTAGTGTCATTCACTCATAGACTTCTATACAATCAAACTTCCCTTTGCAACCAGATCGGTCACCCCCTGCTGACCAATTCAAAGAATGCAGGTTTACAACTCTTGAAATCGCTTTTCAGATGCAGAGGATAAGTCTGCTTTCTTTACACATCGATGCTAAAAACAATGCACTGCATGTGGCTCTATGTGATAAAGCTCTACCTTCCTTCTTATCATGACATTCTCTAGAGATTTGATGCCAGAACCTCACCCATCCATCCATCCATCCATTTTCTTCCGTTTATCCACTTCAGGGTTGTGGGGGGGTGAGGGGTGCCAAATCCCAATTACAGTCGCCTCGAGCCGTGTTAATTTAAAGTAAAGACCCAACAGTGAAGATATCAGAGTGTTTACAGTAAGTTAAGGTACTAGTACCTTGCAGGTTCCTGTTTTCTCGTTTAATTGTCTCCAGTTGGTCCAGAGCTTCTTCGTAGCAGTTCTTCAGTTTGAAGAGCTCAGTGCTCAGACTGCGAGACTCTTTCTGCGACGCCTCCAGCTCTGTCTGACTCTCCTCGAACTTCAGCTTCCAGTCACTCAGCACCTGCATCAAACCAATACACAAAGCTGTTTCTGAGCTTGTTTCACCACACCTACAGATGGTGGGTATTGAAGAATTAATCTACCATGTTTTGCTTATGTTGGGGTGTCTGACCTTGTCAAAGTTGCGTTGCCTCTTGTCCAGAGCCAGAGCTGCAGCGTTGGACCGCTCTAAGTCCACCATCAGGTCTTCGATCTCTGTCTGCAGACGCTCTTTGGTTTTCTCCAGTGAGGAGCATTTGGCCTGAGATGCCTCAGCAGCTTCTTCGAGGGTCTGCAGTTTCACTACCAGTTTCTTCCTACAAATAAAGCAGTTCAACACTTAAAATCCACCAGTCTAAAGTCAAGGCTCCATCCTTGACTCTAACTGCATTAAAAAAACAAAGTGCTCTTTGTATTCTCCTGGAACGAGTTAGAACAGGGCTGCAGAGTGACCAGCAGCTATAGCAGTATTGTCTTACTTTGCTTCCTCCAGCTCCTCTATTCTCAGCACAGCATCAGTCTCGTACTTCGCTCTCCACTGAACCACCTGACTGTTGGCTGTAGACAGCGCCCTCTGCAGTTCAGCCTTGGCCTCCTGCTCCTCCTCCAGCTGCTCTCTGAGGAGGCTGCAGTCGTGTTGGGATGCCTGCACCGCGTGAGCCAGCGCCACGCGAGCCTGAAACACAGACACAGGAAAAATGCCTTAACAAAAAAACAGGTAATGAAAAGCTGAAATACAGGCAGGACCATCAGGGAACTCTGTATTGGAGGGATGTGTTACAGTTTTAAAAGTTCAGCATTACATGGCTCTCCTCCTCCATCTGCTTCTTCATGTCCTCCACGTTCTGGCAGACGCCTGCCTTCAAACGCTGGAGCTGAACAATCATAGCATCCCGCTCCTCCAGACGGCGTCTGTACTCGGCTGAAAAAGCAAAAGTGAAAGGTATATGGGTATGATAAGCTTCAGAAATTCATATAATGTTTTTTCATTTGTGCATTATAGTGCAAATCAATGAATTCTTGCAGGTGTTCATCCCTGCTCTAAGTTACAGGGAATAGCTACAACTTTGTATTTTAAAGTTTTTACTTCTAATGTATTTCATCAGCTGAGTCTGAAATTCTGCTTTTGTGGGGAAAATGAGGAACATCTGATGGGAAATTGTTGTTTAGTTTCTAGAAACCATCAACAAGCTGCATTTTGACAAATTGGTGACGTTAAAAGTAGCAGAATCATCTACTAGTGTTTCTATTTGTAATGCAGCCGTGACTGTACTGATGGCCATCATCACTGCATCATTTCTAACATTTTTATGACCATGTCTGTGTCTCATTAACAAAAGCCAGAGCTTGGTAAACTAACAGGAGAGTGGATTTTTTTTTTTTTGTCTGTTTACTGAAAGAAAGCATCTCAATAATTCTCCATCACTGATCATCGTCAGGTAACTGTAACTATGTTCACTATAGAAGTCACTATTGAAATCTATTTTTCTCTATAGTATAGTCCATTTAGAGCATTTTTCCTAACAATCCTAACACAAAAGCTGGCAAGGGGTGCAGAAAGGTGAAGACATTCAGGCAGAGTGCTGTAGATGATGGAGAGAGACTGCGAGCACAGAATCATGAAGCAGAGTTTAAACTGTTTGACCATTAAAATATTTGGTGTCTGGTGTGTCTTGTACTGGTTTCTGTGACTGCTCGTGCTTTCTGAGCATTGACTTCAGACAGTTGTCTCTGCAGCTCATCCGCTCGGCTCCTGCTTTCATTCAGCTGGTCCTCATAGACCCTGCACATCTTCTCCACAGCCGCCTGCACACACAGACGATTAACACAGTCAGCTTGGTGTAGATCCCCCGGATGTTACAATGTAACGACTGTAGTTACACTTGTTGAAATCTGATTGTACCCGTGTGTTAACATGTTTTATTCATTATTCCGATTAAACATCCAGATCACAGGTTTAAATCAAGTGTAAACAGTTTTACCTCTCAGCCAATGGACACTTTTAATTTAAGGTTCTGGGAAGGTTTAGACAACAGGAACCTTCTGTGGAAAATTCACCCTTGTTTGCAACTGGGGCTGTCCTGTCATCAGCTTTTTTATGATAATGGTGGGTCTTTACCCACAATACAAAGCGCCTTGAGGCGACTATTTGTTGTGATGTGGCGCTATATAAATAAAATTGAATTGAATTGAAAAATAAAACCGGTGGAGTGCA
>JASGAU010350938.1:0-15635 GCA_030220045.1 Australoheros facetus | reverse complement strand
TTTCCAAGTCCTCAATTCTGTATCCAGTGTGGGTTTATCTGGAAAGAAAACATGCAGTTGGCATCAGTAAAGGTTGAATTTAAGGCATGCCAAATTTAATAACTGTGTGATAACTGCTTCTTGGTCAGCCTATGAACTTTTCAGCCCACCCTCGTAGTCTGAAACTTCCATTTGTTGGAGGTTTTTCTCTGTTTTAAGGTTTACTTTGATATTTCTGCAGGTTTTTGAGTCGTAATTCTATTTTGTTAATTTAAGACTAGTTTTATGTGGTGAGTTCTTATTAAAGTTCATTTTTCATATATATTCGTGGGTTTTTAGAGACTTTATGAAAGACTTTTTTCTTCCTTTGTAAAATGCTCCTTATCCCTTGAGACCGCTTTGCTTAAGGGTACAGAGGCAGCTGATTTCCGACCTGTAGCTGTGGTAACAGACAAGCCTGTTACCATGGCTACTCCAGAGCAAATGAGTCTGTCATTCGTTTGTCTCTCGCTTGTTCGTGTCAGTTCAGGTTTCTGAGCCCGACAGCCTGACATGAAACACCGAACACAGACTGTGACGCTGAGAGAAAACAGAACTGAAGGCTGCAGCGTCACAGCACAAATCAGACGTTATTTACCCCGCAGCACACACGAGCACACTTCAGACACGCTCAGAAACACATACGCAGACGTGTGTGTGTGTGTGTGTGTGTGTGTGTGTGTGTGTGTGTGTGTGTGTGTGTGTGTGTGTTGATTTTCTATGTGAAAATCAAACCTTTTAAAAAGATGTCACAAAAGCAATTAAGTTTTATGTCCTCCAATATCACACTAAGGTTGAAATTTTAAATTTCAAAGTATTTGAATGAGTGCACTATAAAGAGTTAATAAAGCCTTTTTAAACCCAGTTAAATAATCCGTTTTCTCTGGGTGGAATTGCGCTACAAGAACAAATTCTCCAGAAAGTGCCCCATTCATCCCTCCCTCAGGCCATGCTTCTTCAGAAAGAGGGGCCAACTTTGAATCAGCCCTTTGCCTTACAGATTGAGTCATCAATGAAAGCTTCCTCAGGATCAGTATTCATTCTTTTTTTTTTTAATAAGCAAAATTGAATAAATTAGATTACAGTGTGAACAAAGAAACAGACGAAGAGTAACAGATGCTTCCACTGCAGCCCATAATCTGTGATTGTGTTTTCTTTGTTGTTAAAAAATATTTAAACCTGAATAATAGACTGTATATGAATGATGCCCACAGTCACAGGGATTTCACTCATTCCTTTATGAAGTCTCATTTTAAACTTGTATGTATGGGAGGATGATATCTCCCCAATGACCTGTCGTCTTGGCTCCCCTTTGCGTAGCATTGTGACGTAGACTGATGAGCTACAACACAAATGGTACGGCAAGGGGGAACCAGGACAACAGGTCGGGATATCATCATCCCCACACTTCGAGATTGGGTATCAAGCCCCAATAACAACTAGTACGCTGAATAGCAGAGCAGCTGACCTGAAAGATAAGATCATGGCTAAGCTAGAAAACTGGCCCCCCTGCAGTCAGATCATCAACAAGACTGGATACGGATACCGACTACGAAATGGAGCAACCATCAGCCACCTACTCGTTGTCAGTTCCCTATCAGTGGGCTGGCAGTGGCGCAGTGGGAAGGTGGGTCGCTGGTTTGAGTCCTCGTCTGAGCGCATGCTGTCATTGTGTCCCTGGGCACAATGACACGTTAGGGCTTTCCACCAAGTATGATTGAGGTGTGAATGAATAGTTCATGAAATTGTAAATTGTCTTTGAGTTCCTTGAAAAGTGCTATATAAGTCTATGGCATTATTATTATTAGTTGTCAGATACTCTGCTGGGATAATAAGCTGAACAAAGATAGAAGCCACTGGAATTCCCGAGGTCAAAATGGGATATGCCCTCGCGTGTGGTTACGAACAAAAGAGCTAAGATCCTGTGGGACTTCCAGATCCAGACAAACTTGTGGTGGCTAACCAACCAGACATCGTAGTGGTGGACAAACAGAGTAAAAAGGTCGTAGTGATAGACGTTACAATACCAAGTGACGGGAACATCAAGAAGAAGGAACACAAGAAGCTGGATAAATACCAAGGGCTCAGAGAGGAGCTGGAGAGGATGAGGACAGTGAAGGTAACAGTGGTCCCTGTGGTAATCGGAACACTCGGGGGCAGTGACCTCCCCCCCAAACTGGGAGAGTGGCTCCAGCAGATTCCTGGAACAACATCCGAGATCTCTGTCCAGAAGAGCGCAACACTGGGAACAGCTAAGATACTGCGCAGGACCCTCAAGCTCACAGGCCTCTGGTAGAGGACCCGAGCTTGGAGGACAAATACCGCCCACGGGGCAAGTGGGGAATTTTTATATATATATATAGTATATACTGGAAGTATTTTTTAAGTAATGTGTAGTATTTTGAGAGTCAAATTTTAATACAAGTTGTAATTTTTAAATAAAGCCATTACATACTTTGTTGTAATACACATGAGGAATATGAGCAACCTGAAGTGTGAAGTAACTGATAATGACACAACGTCTTTATTTTTAATACCTTGTCTCTTTTGAAGAATCTCCTCTCTGGCATAAAAACTGTTGACACATACAGTTATGATACTACAATAATCACTACAGACTCCAACTCTCAGTCTTGCACAGTAATCACAGCACTGATATCAGATTAATAGGTGCCTAAGGCTGCATACAGAACCTTAATCATCCATCAGCGCTGACTGCTGATATAATTACTACACAGCACGCGTACACACACTATCTGTCAGCTTTCGCTATTTTCTCTACATCGCTTGAGGAAACAACCAGTTTACTCTCAACAATTCCATTTAGCGCACACATTTTCCTTCTTTCTCATCAGCAGATGTGAAAAACTGCAGAGTGCAACAAACCACACAGTTTGTGTGGTATTTTTGTTAATAGGCATCTTAGTTAAAACAATTCTTCTGGTTTATTTCTGTGTGGTGGCCTATTTTTGCATTCATGCGGCCCATGCAAACAAACTGGCCTCTGCAGATGTAATATAAGCAGGTAATTAGGTCAGCAGGTAAGTCTCCAGTGGATGGAAAGCCCTAAAGTGGTTAGCAAAATGTTTGTTGCATGCGGCACAATCCATAAAACCTGTATGGTTATCACAAGAAATATAGCAGCCTAGCAGCCTTTTTTCTGTTAACACAACAGGGGGAAATACTGTTTGCTGAAACACACATCATTGCAGTCACAGCTGGATGTCTTTAACACTCTCAACGTTTTTCTTGCTTTGCTGTTTGGGAATTCCTCCAAAATGTGTTCATCATAATTATAAATAGTCTGTTGAAATATGTAGCTATGTGTAGAATTGTGCGACACTTTGTGCTGTTTCACAGAACAGGATTATCAAGATGTGACGATAGCGAACGTGGCCAGGAGGTGTCAGCGTGGAGATCAGGGTCAGATTTTTTTTTTTTTTTTTTTTTTTTATCAGGGTCAGATTATTTGCAAACCTGAATACAATTTCAGCACAAAGCATCAGTTTGCCCATCATTAGCTGCAACTCCTAACTATATATTTAGTAGCTCCTCCCACTCCAGGAAATAACAGTTAAATATCAATTAAGTATTAAATTAACTGGTAGCAGTGTTCAATCTGCCATTCACAAAACATGGAAATGATTTAAGAGTGAGAAAATAAATGTAGATATATTTAGAGAAGGCTCCTGCTCTTTAATTATTTAAAATCAACACATTCTTCAAGCATCACACAAAACACCCCCTCCTTCATGCCACATTTGGCACATTCCCACAGGAACGTGACCATACAAGTAGACCCGTGTCTCCTCTTCAGGCTGTGCCCGGCCAGGCCCCACGGGCTAGGGCCCAGCCACCAGGTGGTCTCCCTCGAGCACCCACTCCAGGCCTGGCTCTATGGTGGGGCCCTGGTAACTCTATCCTGGGCAGGGTAAATTGTTGTCAGAATTACTGTTTGCCTGAAGAAGTGGCTGATATTGAAAAATCCTACCAATGGCTGGACAAACCTGGGCTGAAATACAGTGTAGCCGGGTAGGTTATTCTCCCCGCTCTGTTTAATCTCTCTCCCTTTCTCTCTTCATATTGTTATTGTGCTCAGGAGGCATACCTGTAATTTAATTGCTCTCTCTCTCTTAGTACAAACTCACCTGGGCTTCACCTCTGGCTCATTACTCCTTTGCCTTCCCTGGTGTGTAGTAGCTGGTTGGCAGTAGCTTGTGGGGTTAACCCAAGTAATTTGGATCAGGTTTTGCAACAGTTGCAGGTAGACTGCATGTCTGGATTCAAGCCCGGGCTCCTGCAATAACCTTGCAGCATACAGGTTATCTGCTCAGCCCTCTGAGCTTATATTGCACATCCTTGCTGCATTACTTGTTTTTCCACAACATGGCACATTGGTTGAGTGGTTACAACTGTTGCCTCACAGTAAGAAGGATCCTGGTTTGAATCCAAGATAAGGTCTTCTGTGTGGAGTTTGCATGTTCTCCCTGTGCCTCTTTGGGTTTTCCAGCATCTCCCCACAGTCCAGAGACATGCATCTTAGGTTAACTGGTGATTCTGTACTGGTCATGTGAGGTAGATTAAAAATGTATGGCACAGAAGCACTGCATTAATGTGTGGTTTAAAGTGCTTTGAGTGGTCAGTGAGGCTTTGAAGAGTGCTACATAAATGTGAATACATTGCATTCTGTTCTCTAAATCTCAGTGCACTTCTTTGTGTATGAATAAATGTGCTTATGAGTTATCATTTTAAGTGTCATGAAGTATTAGTCCAGTGTAAATAAATGGATCACTAAAATCAATACAACTAATCTCAGAAACCATAGATGCCTTTCAACTGAAGCTTAGTGTCAGTGTGCACTAGAGATCACCACATGTAGCGTGGATTTATCCTCTAATGTCTGAAAAAAACAACTATCTAAAACACATTAATATTATGTATAGTATAATAAAAGACAATGTTAACCCAGTGATGGCACTAAAGGAAAGATCAGGATATTCCCAAAGGGATTAAATTAATCTCATCAGCAACATTAGTGCACTCAAACATCAACATCGCTGCTTTATTTTGACACCAGTGGAAAAGTCTGGGTATCATCAAATTCCCGTGTCAGCCAGCCACATGCACAACAAAAATATTCTCTTTAGTCGGTTTGGCTGTTTGAATAAAACTAAATAAAAATGGCATCTGTGGGGCTGAGTGACACTGATTTGATAGCCTGATATTCATGATGCCCTGAGAATACTGTTCAATCACAGTAAAACCTCCTTTAAAACTTCTAAAAAGACTCATTTTGTTTGTGTCTGTCTTGTGAGTCCGCTCTTTAGAGAGAATTTTAAAGAGTATGAGGAGACTTTCTTCCTTTGGTTTCAGGCAAATCCTGACTCGTCTTTTTTTTTTTTCTGTCGTATTTGATTTTAGTAAAGAAACGGCAAATCAGCATTGTGTTTAAATGAGGTTTCAATTACAGAGAGAGGGATGAGTGTATCAGTGATGTTGTACCTGTCGCTCATCCCTCCAGCTTCATTAACTCCCTGTTTCTGAACCTTGTCTCTCATCTCCTTGACTGTGTCTGTTTAAATGAGCTGCCAGTCAGGCAGCTGGAGCCCAGGAGCCACAATTACTCCTACATTATTACCTCAATGTACAAGACAGCAGTTTTAAAAACACTTTTAGTGCTGTCAGTTAGCTTTAGTGCAAGCATAAGCTGAAAAACCCCAAAGCTATACTTGACAGAGTGAAGGAAATACCAGAATATTAATTTTAACTTTGCTATAACCGAAAGAAAAAATATACAAAAGTTTAATGGCTCAACTTGTATTATACTTACTGTTTCTGTTATAAGATGTACACCAAATAAGCACTGTAACACTGCACACATTAAATTCTCCTACCTCTACTTGCAATGGTACAAAAAGCAAAACTTCCACGGCCCTGCAGAGTCTTCCCAACGACCAGTTAAACTCTTATAAGTAGTCATTTTCAGGTAACATCGCCCACTCAAGGTCCACAGCAATTACCACAAGGACCCTAAAATCGGTTTAGTGAGGCCTTCAGCCTCTAAAAGGATCTGCAACTGTTGGAAGTATCCCAACATCTTCTTTTAAGCACCCTATAACATTATCATGTCGCCTTTACAGTCTTAAGGACATCAGTGTAACCTCCAAGAACCCATACAAGCTCTTCAACCACTGTATGATCTATGATCTCTTGAGCAAGCTCTTCTGCCACTTTAAGTACACCTGCAAGTTCTTCAGAATCATTACAGCTAACCCTAACCCATTACAAAAGTTTCTATAACCAGTTCTACAGCCTCTTAAATGACTTCAGCAACCTCATACAATTTGACAATAACCACAGCTTCCAGGTTTCCACATCCTCCTCATAGTCTTGGAGAAGCTCCTCATGGTCTTCTAAAATGTATTTATTGATATAAACAAATACTTCAAGGACAGTTACAGATGCTTTAAGGACCCCTAAAGTTGCTTCAGCAATCATTATAATCCTCACTAAGAGCCCCATGTAGAGTTTCTAGAAACTCTACATGGGGCAAGACTTTCCCAACCTTCTCACAGACTGCGGCAACCTTAAGTACCGCAGTGTTTCAGACCCTCCACAACCTCTTCACTGGCCTCTGAATCTTCTAGAAACTCTTTAATGTCATCTACAAACACTTAAAGGACCCATAAAATTCCTTCAGCGACTTCCATAACTTCTGAAAAGTCTTCAGTTACCCCCACACCTCCTCGAGATCCTTCTTACAACTTTCTTCACTTCTTGAAATCCTATGTACCCAAAACCTTGCGTGCAAATACAAATGGCAAATAAAGTCTTGAATCTTGAAATCCAAAAGGTCACCAACAAACCACGTAGGGGTAAAATTAGGATTAGGCTGCATTTTAGCCACATGCAGTTCTTCAGTTCTCATTTGAGCTGCAATGAAATTTGTTGTGTTGCAGTTGAGAGCTGCAGGCAGCAGATGGCGTCAAATTACCACAAACCAATCTAGCATCACTGCAGGCCCCTCTGATTTTATTTTTGAAACCCTTTCCCACCATCACACAGTCCTTATTCCAGTTTTTACTCGTGACAGGAATAAAACATTTCTATGTGACAGCACAACAGGGTTACTGTACATCCGAGAGCTGAATGCTGGATAGTTTTAAGGTGTCGTATAAAAAATGTGCAACATTCAGGAAGAAAGACAGAAATCTTACTGAAACAGGGTTATGTTGAGTGAGAAAACATTTGTTGCCATTTGAGTAAAATTAAGTTCATACAAGGTCCAATGAACTCTAGTACTGTCACACTTTTTAAAAAAAATATTAATTCACTATATTGTACTATGGCACTAAGGAGTGCCATAGTGCTATTTTTAAAATTTCACACAAACTGTCCTTTAAAGACACACTTTTGATTTGAGGATCAAGATGAAATGCTCCTCAAATGAAGTTCTTCCAGTCTCTTTAAACACCCTTACAACTCCTACAAGAGATTTTAGATTATCCTGCAGACTCCTACAACCTCCCTTTGGATGCCATCAACCACCTACTACCTTAGCAATGTATTCAACTCCATTGAACAATCTTTCAACTTCCTGAAGGAAATGCATACAAGTTCATCCTTGAGATGCCTTGCAATCTCCTTTAAAGAATCATGCACCATCCCTAACGAAGTCTACAATAATTTTATAATCTACCTATGTCCACCTACATGAACCTTAAAATTATCTACAAATTCCCTGTTGACACTACTTCTTCAAAGACCTCTGCAACATCACGGAAGATGCTTATAACCACCTTGGAGGGCTTTACAACCAGTTCTAGGCCCTGATAACCTCATCAAACCTCATAAATGTTTTCAAGGATCTTTACAACCTCATCAAAGACACTTCAGCTTCCTGAGAAACATGGAACCATGCACCATCATCGGTGACATAACCCCACTTCCAAGAAAGCTGGGTCACACATTTTCTGCACAACAGAGCACAGAAAACATCAAATGTTTTGAATTGAATGGCACCAAAATGGCTCAGAAATGGGACAGGACAACAAAAGGGTGGAAAAGTAAGTGGTATTAAAAACAAACAGCTGCAGGAACATTTTCCATTTAATCAGGTTAACTGGCAAAAGGTCAGTAATATTACTGAATATAAATACAGCATCTTAGAGAGGCAGAACTTCTCAGAAGTAGAGATGGGCAATCTGCAAAAACTGTCTATAAATTGTCAAACAGTTTCAAAATAATGTTCCTCAACATAAAATTCCGAAGACTGGGAATATCTCATCATCTCTAGTATGTAAAATCTTCATAAAATCTGAGGAAATCTCTATGCACAAAGGCTGAATATCGATTATTGGATGCCTGAACTTCAGGCCCTCGGGTGGCACTGCATTAAAAACAGGCATGAAATCAGTCAGTGAACAGTTCACTGTGCCAGGTTCCTGGTTTTGGTTTTGCTCTGCCAGTCTGTTTCATGGGCGGGGTTCCTCCAGGCTTCCCCGCCCTCCTGCCGGATGCACCTGGAATCTGTTGGCAGTTAACTCATCTGTGTGCAATGGGTTGTTATCTGCCTCCTACTTCAGGCTAAAGAATTCCTTCAGTCGACACAAGATTATTACACTTACTGTGGTAGTGTTGTTTGGTTCCCGTGTCCCAGGTGTTAACTCTGTTTGGATTTTGCTAACCTTGGACTACACCAGCTCTCCTCTGTGTAGACTCTTCCAGCCCTGAGAAACCCGGAGAGAGAGAATCCTAAAGCGAGTCCTGTGTGGAATTTACTGTGGAGGACATTCAGTGGACCATCTGCCCGCCACTCTGCCAACTCCATTCACAAAATACTGCCTTGCAAAATGACCTGTTTGTCCTCCATGCCTTCGATAAATCTGTGATTATTTCTGTGTCCTGCATTTGAGTCCAGGCCTGAGCCTTGACAGAAACACTGCCCTCTTCTCTGGGCCAAAGCTCATTAAAAATGGACTGAGGCGAAGTGGAAAACTGTTCTGTGGTCAGACAAAACCAAATTTGAAATTGTTCTTGGAAAGCATGGATGCCGCATCCTCCAGACTAAAGAGGACAGGAACCATCCAACTTCAAAATCCTGCATCTCTGATGGTACGGGGGTGTATCAGTGGCTGTGGAATGGGCAGCTTGCACATCTGGAAAGGCACGATCATTGCTGAAAGTTAAACACAGGTTTTAGAGCAACATATGCTTCCATTCAGATTATTTTTTGTTTGTTAGTTGTGCAGCTCTGCCCATCACCCTTGCTCTTGAAAATCAGTACCAGTACACTTCTCCATTCCTCAGGCATCCGCTCACTCTCCAAGATTATGTTAAAGAGTCGAGGTAACAAGTCCACTGCCCTCTCTCCTAGACATCGCCATCCTTCCACAGGTATGTCATCGGGACCAGCTGCCTTCTTCATCCTCTTCATAGCTGCCCTCACTTCCTCCTTATTAATCCTCTGCATTTCCTGATTCACCAATTAGTGAATCCTCCATCTGTCCTCCATTCTCTCACATTCTATATTCATGAGCTCCCTGAAGGACTCTTTCCATCTTCTCAGCATGCTCTCTTCTCTAGTTAGTACATTTCCATCTCTATCCTTAATCAACCTGCTGGGCATCCTTTCCAGCTCATTCTTTCTGCCTACATATAAACACATAAAAAGTGTTTACAGTAACTTTACTGTAAATATGTTTTACATCCTGCAATAAATGCATTTACAGTAAAGCTGCTGTAACTGGATTTTACAGTAATTTGTATTTACAGTGAAGTTACTGTTAATTTAAAATAGTTGCAGTAATTTTTATCTTAGGTACAGTTACTGTGAGCTGAGTATAAAGTAATTCTCTGTAATTGAATTTACAGTAACTTAGTGGCAGTTGGATGCCAGCAACCTGTTTACAGCACTGTATACAGTCTGTGTACACTTTACATATTTACAGTTACTGCTGCAGGATCAACATGGCTTATTGGTTATAACAAAAGAAAAAAAATCACTACAGCTGAGCACTGTAAGCTACATCTAACCCCTGTCACTTAAAAAAAAATCACAGTCAGGACCGTCTCTCATTAAGACATGAGCATACACCCATATACCTGTGACCTGTCTTAATGTTACTCCAGTGAAGCAGTTCTCTTATCATTAGCTAGGCTAAAATCTAATATTTTCTGCCAAGCCTCCCACTATCACCGTTTCCTGTTTGTTTGTTTGTTTGTTTTGTTTGTTTGTTTGTTTTGTTTTGTTTGTGTTACTAACCTCTCCCTTTTGAACACATTTGGATATTTTGTGCTTCCGTCGCTGTCAGCACACATTCAGGCGTACTTTAACTCGACCGAGGTGTAGCGCGGAATATGTGAGCCTCTTTCTGTCTAAACTCAATGAATCACCGCTCTGTTTCATTCATAAACCTGGCGTATACACACACACACACACACACACACACACACACACACACTTGGAGAAGCTCCGCCCCTCCCGCAGAGAGAGGGACACCCGCCGGTGAAACAGTCTCATTCATTCGGAGGAGCGACAGACGCCGCGGAGCGCTCTTTAAACTCCGTCTCTCTCTCCGTGTTTCTGCGGTGTCTCGCAGGTAAGACCTGTGACCGTCAGCGCTCACCTGACGGTGTTTCTGTGGCTCATGTTTGACCTTAAACAGCATTCATATGCAGTATTATTTCTGGGAAACAGCATTTTAATCGTGGCTGTTTTTGTAGCTAATAGTATCTTCAGATACTATTCAGAGTTGGCTAAAATATATTTTTGGTGATTTTCTATAGAAAATCATTTGGTTTCTTACTGGTTTTACTGCGTGTGTTTTCACAAAAAAAAATTTTTTTTTAAATATTTCCATATATCTTGTTTTGTTCGTGGTGTTTCTCTTCTGTTTATTAGATTAATAGAACTATTTTTTTAAGTAAAACTGATTAATTGCAGTTAACCTTAACTGTATGTCATCAGATAACTTGTAATAGTTTTTTAAAATTACAAGTTAGTTATTCCTTAATAATTTCTTAAATATGTTGTTATTGTTGTAGGTTTCATTTTTTTTTTGCTGAATTTAAACTCAAATCTTTTTTTTTTTAATGCTAGAAAAAACTTATTTTACTTTTAAGTGGCACAACTTAGTTAACAAGAATAAGCAGAACAATGGTCCTATTAAAATGGATCTTATTTAGGAGCTAGTGACATAAACAGTTACAGGTGTTGATGGTTGTGTATCTGAACACCTAACTGTGTTTTTTCTTGAGTTGGTTGAAAATTAAATACTGAATACTGATGTAACGCTAACAAATCCCTCACAATTCACTGTGCTGTTCAAATGTCTGCGATGAGTACCCTGCATCTTTTTGTTTTTCCCTCCCAGGTCTCCCCGCAATGATGATATCACTCGTCCTCTTCCTCCTCTCACCCTTCTTCTTCTTCTTCGCCACCCCCGCCTGGACGTTGGAGTTTCGGTACCACAACAACCGTGAGATTGAGGAGTTCCTCATACAGGTCAATGCCTCCAACCCCGAGATCACACACCTGTACAGCATCGGCCAGTCTTCAAAAGGTAACCCAGCTCCTGCTGCTTCCTGTCCTACCTGAGAATCAGTTGTCAAGGTGTGAAACGACAGCTTGTGATGGTGACAATAACAAGCAAAGATTTTATCAGCATCAGTTGTTGTACTGCTGAGTTTGTCATGAACACTTTCCCCCACAGCGTGTGTTTAACACATTTTTATTTAAGCCATTTGTTAGCGGATATGGTGATAATATTATAAAGGAGGTTATTGTTCTCGTGCCAGTGTCTTGGGGCCTTTTTGAGATCAAGATCTCATATTTAAGGGGTATCCACCCAACCGCGTCTTGGTGAGAGGATTTGAAAAGGTGACTTTGCCAAATGTCTAAACAATGTTGAGATTTGAGCCTGAGGCAGCTGACGCTGTGAGCCGGTGTAAACTAACTGTCACTGAATTTGGTTCAAAAGTGAACAGTGAGAGGCCTTCTCAGGCCTCGTCTTCCTCCCCAGCAAATACCTGCAGACTCACCCAGACCGTTCTTTCTGTGAGGCGCTGCACCGCCATACTACACTAGCACATGGGGACAGTGAGTCCAGAGGTTTATACAGATAAGCTCACAGTACAGCACACAGATGAAATTTGCATACCTGCAAAGTTTCTGTCCTTTGACACTGGTCTGAAACGGCTCTCCTCGTCCCGTGTTTTCCAGCTGAGAACTCTGATGAGAGCCACAGTTTCCAAAGAGGAAACGGTGCGTTCATGTCTCTTTTCCTCACTCAGTAAATTCTCTCACATCATTGCACAGTTTCAGTTCATTCGCTCAGGTGAAACTTTGTCCCCACAGCCACCTGATGATGATCACCTTTGGAGGATTGCAGCTCTGTGGAGTCTTGTAAAAGCTGCGGTACATTTTTGCGTTTCAATTATTGTTCACTGTTTTAATTATTGTCTTTTTTTTATTCTAATTTAATTTTGTAAATTTTTTTTTGCATTGTTTACATTTTTTCACTTTAAAATCTTTTATTTATTTATCATCTCTCTTCTTCTACTGTTTATATCAGAGGTCTCAAATTCACTTTAGTTAAAGAGCTGCATACAGCCCAACTAATCTGCATAATAACCTACCTTTCTGTGCAAGTCAATGTTCTCTTTAAGGACCCGTCCATTTGAACAAATTATTTTTAAGGGATTAAAAATCCCTTCAAATTCATTGTGGGATACATATGCTGCAGGTGACGGTGGTTCTACAGAAACGAATTTATTTTTCTCTTTATGATTCTTTGAATCTGCTTTTAACTTTCTCTATACTTTCATGCTTGTTCAGTAATGCAGGCCTTCTTGAGTGATGAATACAAACTTAAATAAAATACATGGGTTGGGGCTGTGTTTCAGTCAGAGGTGTTGGAGTCAGAATCAGTGGAATTAGGTTTAGTTTCACTTTTCAAAATGAACTGGAAAGCATCTTATTAGCAGCAGTACTTTATCTGCCACTACATCCATGACCAATTCAGAAGGACCAAATTAGGGTTAGGGTCCAAGTCTTTGAACTGTGGGAGGAAGCTGGAGTTTCAGGAGGACATGCAGGAAACATACTCTCAGACCAGCTTTGCATGATTCACAATTTTATCCAAGTAACATTAAATCTGTAACAAAAAGTGAGCAAAAGTAAATCCGTTTGAATGAACTGGTTGAAGCGACTGCGTGTCCAGAGCAGCAGACTCAGGTTTGGGTGATCTTAATGCCTTGAAACACAGCTTGTTCTCAGTCAGATTCCCTCACACACACACACACACACACACACACACACACACACACACACACACACACACACACAAAGAGGATGATGTGTGATTGATAAAGCATCAGGTGTCAGGCTCTATGCCAGCCAGGACACTGTCTGACTGACCTGACTGTGTCTGTTGGTGGATCGTATGACGGGACTGGTTACGGTTGTTAATGTAATCCCAGACTTCTTAATCTGTCACACACAGAGCTAATCTGAGCTAATCTAGGACACCAGCTGGCCCGCGTCCAGCTCGTGTGCGTTTGTGTGTTTTTGAGTGCCATCTCGTCCCTTCGGAGCGAGTCAGTTTTTCCCTCGGGCTGCTGCTGTGATGACTAATTCACACTTTACTGTGATTTACGTGACTGGGCCGCAGACTTGCTGAGACTTGTAGAGTTTCATTCAGTGAATAACCTGCAGTACTGGCGTACAGTAACAGAAGCTGTGTGTAAGGAAACTCAATGGCAGAGGCATTATTAAAACCTCCAAACTGCAGGCTGCCAAACCGGAGCAACGAGCTGAAAGATACTGAAAGAGCAAAGAGTGTAGTTCCTTCTAATACAGTGGCTGAAGCACTGGTAAGGCCATTCTTCGTAGACCTTTAGCTCACTACTAAAATTTAAAAGTTTATATCATTCTTTATAACCAGCAGGGGGCGCTCCTCAGGTTGCAAAAAAAGAAAAAACAAGCCAATATTTATTGAAGCCTGTCAGAAAATAATATTATAGTTATCGTTTTCCTTTATCATCTCGATCTCTGGTTTCAGGTCTTTTTTTAACACATCATGACTTTTGTTTTGTACATTTTTTATTTTCCACATAAAATTAAATCGATGATAAAGAAGAGTGTGCTTTTAGAATGGCCACCTTGTGATTGACACGTTGAATATTTAGTGTTCACCTGCCCTTCACTGTATCTGAAACTCAGGACTTAAAGTGGAAATGAAATGGAAGTGAGTGGGGAACGCATGTAAAACTGCAGCTTCTCTAATTGTCCCCATAGAGATTCATGTTAAAACTTTACAGCAAAAATAAACATGTTTGCAGCCTGATACAGAAACAGTCTTGATTTCTAAATAATTTACCCGTTCTCACAGCTGTTTCAACGATATTTTTGTGTTTCAAGTGTTTCATCTTTTAAAGACCTGTATAGTCCTTGCCTATATAGTGCCCCTGTTCTCTGCTTCTCATACCAATGTGCATAACTTAGATCTTATTTTTGAAGAAATGTGAGTAAATTAAGATACATTGTTTCAAAAGAGGAGAGACGCTCATTCATCTGTTCCCGTGTCGCAGTGCCTGACCATTTTCAGAGGAGTTTGTTTGTTTGTTTGTTGTCATGACCCCAGTTTCTCGATCATTAACATGCAAATTGTCATGACAATTGATCAGGGAGTTCGGGAATGGCTGCAACCACACCACTGTAAGATGATGAAAGATGGACTTTTAGGCCCCATCCTCGGTTCAGTGATGGCTGTTTTCTTTGTCAAGAAGGATGTCCAGAATTCAATTCACTTCAATTTGTATAGCTCCCAATCAGCTGCCTCAAGGTGCTTCATATTGTAATGTAAAGACCCTACAATGATCACAGAGAAAACTCAACGATCAAAAAAACCTCCCTATGAGCAGCACTTGGTGACAGTGGGAAGGAAAAACTCCCCTTTTAACAGGAAGAAACCTCCAGCAGAACCAGGCTCAGGGAGGGGCAGTCATCTGCTGAGGGGGGGCTGAGGGGAGAGAGACAGGACAAAAGACATGCTGTGGAAGAGAGCCAGAGATTAATAATGACTAATGATTAAATGCAGAGTGGGGTATAAACATAAAGAGGTGAGTGAAGAAGAAATGCCCAGTGTATCATAGGAAGCCTGCAGCATTGCAGTTTAACTAAGGGAGGGTTCAGGGTCACCTGATCAATCAATCAATCAATCAATCAATCTTTATTTCGAACATGTTAATACACATAAAAAAAAACAAGTCTGTATGCAATCAGTGACTTTTTTTTTTTTTTTTTTCAGAAAGGAGTAGGAGGAAGCAAATGCTTATTAATTCCTACCCCTAACTTGCTCATCCTATATATCTGTTTTGGATTATACAGTCTAAAATATACACAGTAATATATACAGTTTCCTTTGTGTTTCTTTAAAGACAGTTCCTGGCGTTGGTGTTCCACACCACACAAATGTGCATAAGTGACTCTTTTTGATCCAGCCCTAACTATAAGGAAAAGGAAAGTTTTAAGCCTAATCTTAAAAATAGAGAGGGTGTCTGTCTCCTGAATCCAAGCTGGGAGCTGGTTCCACAGAAGAGGGGCCTGAAAGCTG
>JASGAU010350936.1:0-12348 GCA_030220045.1 Australoheros facetus | reverse complement strand
TAGTGCGGCAAATTGTTAATTACTTACAAAACGGCCAATGTGAGAGGTTTTGTGTGGACTGACGATAAGGTTGGATCGCTGGTGCACACAACGCTGCATTGCAAAACTGTAAAAACACAAGAAAAGCATAAGAAGCACTCGTAAATCCGCGAGTACTGTTTATCAATTTGCGCGTGCGCGAAAAACTGGCCGTCGCAACCATAGTGCGCATGTGCGAGTCTAGCGTTTTCAAATCACCCCGGTTTCAAGCGTTTACACGAGAACACAAGCCGGTGCATTTCTGAAACGCTCCACTCTGGACCCCGTTTCCGAAACACATCGTTTTCACTCCGTTGTTGTGTAAACGCAAGGGCGAAATGCATCAAAACGACACCGTTGTCGTGTAAACGCAAGGCCGAAACGCATCAAAACGACGCCGTTTCAAAATGAAAACGGTCTCGTGTAAACAGCACCTGAGTAGACAAACTCAGTCCACACAGACAGGCAGACAGGCAACACTTGCCATGGTACTGAATATCACACCTGTGGTAGTTCCTGTTATAGGTGTCTCCTAGACCACATACACAGACAAAGGGAGAGAGACAGACTCACAGCTTGAAAACAACAAATACAGTATTCCTGACAGAGATTAGGGCAACCTTTGATTTGAAGCAAAAATGTTTGCTGATTTTCTGCTGTACATAGAGAAAGCTGAAACACACCACCTCAGTGACCCTAATTTCAAGCTTCTGGGCAGAAAAAACAATGAGTGATCTCATATCTGTGAGCTGTGGTTTTGTTTGTTCTTCAAATGAAGCCAATGATGTTTCAAGTTTTGATAAAGTTCTAATTTGTTCCAAAATTTTTGGAATAAATCAGAACGGGAAAGAGTACTCCTGCTAATCAAGGAGTCCCTGAATTTGCTCAGCAGTTCACACACAAAAGGTCCAGTGGAGCGTTCGGTGACGAAAAGTCAAAGGGAAGGTTTACAAGACTGTAATGAGACCTGCTATAATGTATGGCTAGTAAGGAGGTAAAATGGACAAGATTAGAAATTAGTACATCAGGTGCCTGTGTGGCTTAGTGGTGAAGCCGGCGACCACATGCCGCGGTGCGGGCGGTGCAGGTTCGCGTCCCGGCCCGTCGCCAATTTGCCCGCATGTCTTTCCCCATTTCTTGTCTCTCTCCACTGTCAATAAAAGCCGCTGTGGCCAAAAATGCAAAAAAAAAAAAACAAGCACCTAGGCATGCAGACTGCTTCAACAAACATTTGTGAAAGAATTTCTATTAATCAGCTTTTCCTCTCCTCTGGCTTTAGTGACTAAAGCCCTGATATCCTCAGTCATATAGACTCTGAAGCACATTGTTCCTGAATCTGTGTCAAGGCTGGAGGAGGAAGTGGATGTTGTTCACCGACTGGGAAGCAAGATGGAGAACAAACACGGAAATGTCATTGTGCTATTCACACGCAGAATGATGAAGGAAGAAGTCTGGAGGAAGACAAAAAAATCCACTTACTGCAAAGAGCGGGCTTCAGGTTTGCTGAAATGCTACCCAAAGAGGATTGGGAGGAGAGAAATCATCTATGGCCACTTATTGATCAAGCTAGGAAAGCCGGAAAGGTGGCCTATTTTCGTGGCCCCTTTGGTTATATTGATGGGCGCCAAATTGGACTGGAAGGTACGCATACAACATCAGCAGGAGATGCAGAAATGGTGTAAGGACTTGCAATTGCAGCTCCTCAGTTTAAGTTTTCTAACTTACTGAATATCATCTCTTGGTGTTCGGTTTAACCGATCCTTGGATTTAACCGTTTATTTACTTATTTTTATTCTTTATTTAATTTTTTTATTATTTTCATATCAAGGATCTCTCTTTTTTATTGTTTTTAATGTTAAATGAGAAAATTTTATTTGGTTCACTTAATGTTATAGGTATAAAAGATACTGTTAAAAGGAAAGCATTATTTCTGTTTTCGAAAGGACAGAAGTCAAACTGTTTATTTCGAGTCACTCTTCGAGTACAGAAGAAACTTTTTGGACTAACCAATGGGATAGCAAGATTTTATTCAGCCATAGCATAAACCGAGCTGGTGGTGTTGCAATTTTTTTAACAACTTTCCCCGGGGAAATTCTGACACATAAAGGAGACACAAATGGACATTGGTTAACAGTGGTGACCAAACTTGATCATTTAGTCCTCATTATAGTTAATGTTTATGGCTTTAATAATGACAGCTTAAACCGAACTCTACTGGGTGAATTATCTCAAGTTATTGTCATGTCGGGCGGTGTGACGGGCAGAGATGGACCCAGATGCAGGACTCTGGATACAGACATAACTTAAAAGGTGTTTATTGAGTTGAACAAGAAACAAAATACAAAATCCTTCTGGGAGTCAGACATAGAGCAGAAAACAAAAATGAAGCAAAGTAGACAAAAACACAGGCACACCAGCATGGCAACATCAACAACAAGCAGAGAAAACACAGGACTTAAATACACCAGGGGATAAAGAGGGAAAGTGGAAACAGCAGGTAACACAGCTGAACACAATAACACTGATGAGACAAGGGGAAGCAAAACTAAATACACTGCACAAGAAACAAGACTTTACCAAAATAAAACAGGAAGTGGACACCAAGACTAAGACACCAGAACTTGACAAACCTGAACCACAAACACAAAAACACTGGGCACAGCCCAGGACCATGACAGTTATATTGGAATTTAAAACTCGATACCTCACTGTCCATGTTGTTCTGGGAGGGGACTGGAATATGTAAAGACAAAGAGACATAAAGGCTATTGGAAATTTAATGCCAGTTTATTAGATAATGAGGAATATTGTACTAGGATTAAAAAATTCATTAAGGAACTCGAAGCTCATCACTCAATTTGAGATGACATAAATAAATGGGAATTTTTGAAATACAAAATACGATTGGATACTATATATTTCAGCAAAGAACTTAGGAAGAAGGAAAAACAGTATGAATGCGATTTATTCAGAGAAATTAATCAAATTTTCTGATTTGAATCTTCTGATTCAAATAGTCCAACATTAATTGAATTACAAGCTAAACTAGATGCTTATATCTAATTTAGCTGATATAAGCACCCCTTGCAAAAGGCAAGGGGTGCTTATATCAGATCGAGACCAAGATAGATGGAAGCAGGAGAAAAGAACTCTTCATACTTTAGTGGTTTAGAAAAAAGCAGACAACACAGGAACTCTATAACAACTTTATTAATCAATGATGAGGAATGCAAGGACAGTAAGATGATAAAAGTTTTAAATTTTTTTCTTATCTATATTCCACTCACTTCTCAGTAGATGACTCCAACAGTCCAAAACAATATTCCACAAATTGAAGAATCTTTCAATAATCTGTGTGAGTCAGAATTTAGACCAGAGGAATTAGAGACAGTGGTCCTTAAATGCAACTAAATAAATCACCAGGTACCGATGGTCTTACAACCAATTTTTACCGATTTTTTTGGAATGATATTAAAACTCTTCTATTTAGGGCTATAAAGGCATGTGTAATGAGAAAGATGCTGACTCCTAGTATGAAAGAAGGTTTAATTGCTCTAATTCTCAAATCTGGTACGGATAAACAATTAATAATCTTAAGCCAATTACTTTGTTAAACACAGACTATAAAATTCTCCGGGAGGGTCACTGCTACGAGATTAAAAATAGGTGTCTCAGCAATAATTAGCGAAACACAATCTGGCTTTTTCTGATTCTGATTCCGATTCTGATTCAACTTTGTCATTGTGCAGAATAAACAAATACAGAGCCAACGAAATGCAGTAGTATCTAACCAGAAGTGCAAGATAGGGATTATATACATATAATACACAGTTAAAGTACAGAAATGACCAGATCATCCAGTCATTGGTCAGTCAATGAAACCCTCGCTGATTGGTGCAACAGCGACAAAAATAGAACATTTTTCATCTTTGTTGTGTCGCGTCGCCTGGCTGTGTGTACACATCTACGTGTACGAGCTTGAAATTTCACATGCACGAATGTCGCCGGTCACTTAGCTGGAGGAGGGCAAGCAATTGTCGCCTATCGCACAAGCTCCATAGGAAATTAATGGAGAGCGAGCGACATTGCTCCCCGTGTGTCAAGCCCCTAATGGTGCTGATGTGGGTGAAATGCTCCACTTAGACGGAGACACCTGAGCACTGTAGGGTTAAATGAAGCATCGAAAATTTGCTTCGAGGATTTTTTATATTCGATTATTCAAGTTACTCGAGGAATCGTTGCAGCCCTATTTCTTAAGGCTACACAGCTCTTCAGTCTCAATCCCTTGAGTTCCCTTCACATTGTGCATGTGGAAATGCTCTTACTTTCACTATTAAACAGCCCTGAGTGCTACTGTTGTTTTTCTTAGATTTTATTTCACCAAACGTTTAAGTGATCACCTGTCACGATCATTCAGGATTTTTTCACATTTCTTCCTCGAAGACAATGGGTCCCCACTATCCTTCCAGTTTTTAATAATGCGTTGGACAGTTCTTAACCCAGTTTTAGTAGTTTCTGCAATCTCCTTAGGTGTTTTCTCTGCTTGATGCAATGATTTGACCCTTCTCAAACAGACTGACATCTTTTCCACGACCACGTGATGTGTCTTTCAACATGGTTGTTTAAGAAATGAGAAGCAACTCATTGCACCATTTGGGGTTAATTAACTTGTTGCTAGCTGAAAGATAATCACCCATGCAGTAATTATCCAATAGGGGGCTCGTACCTATTTGCTTAGTTAAATCCAGGTGGCAACTTTTTTTTTTGGCCAGGCAGTGTATGTTTGCAGCCATCCATCCATCCATTCTCTTCCATTTATCCTGTTCAGGGTCGTGGAGGGAGGGAGGGGCTAGTTAATTGGCTAGAGTTGCCAATTAACCTAACCCCAGTAACTGCATGTCTTTGGACTGTGGGAGGAAACCATAGTACCCAGAGGACACCCACACAAACACAGGGTGAACATGCAAACTCCACATAGCGAGAAAGAGACCTGGGCCAAGGTGGAATCGAGCCTTCTAGATGTTATTCTAACTGTGAGGCGACAGTGCTAACCACCGCGCCACCATGTCTGCAGTAAGCAAGCAAAAAATTAAAAATTAAAAAAAAGCGCAAGGACAAGAAAGAGTCCCACCCTTTTTGGTTTCTGTTGGCCAACACCACATATAAAACACCAGCACAAGACCACAAGGTAATTAGCACACATAATGCAGCTCACACAAGCATGACGTAGGTTGCATTCATAGACCCAGCAAAGACCCAGCACAGAACTCTAATTAGTGAGTATCTAACCAAGCTAGCGTTTCTGAGCAGCTCCGACAGAAAACCAGCATTACAGCCATACAGCAAGGTGACAACCATAATACATTGTTTTCATCAGAAAAAGTAACTGCTGGCTAGTTACTACATTGCAAGTGGGAAGTTGGGCTGATAAATTTGTTTTTGAAGCAGGGATGGCCACACCCCTGTGTGACACAAGCAAATACAACCACACACAATCTTGAAAAGCTGTATTTGAGCTTTGATTCCTTTAAAGAGTTTTTGTCAAACATTTGCTCTCTTTTGATGTTATACACCACAATGCGAGGTATTGTTAACCTACTATACTGAAGCTGAAGTTTGTTGAGAGTTTATTGTAGTTTATTGGGTTTGGGAGTTTATGTTTTTCTTTATGTTTCTCCCTATTAATGTCTTTTTCAATTAAATTTTATTTATATAGCGCCAAATCACAACAGTTGCCTCGAGGCGCATGATGTTCATGTTTGTCCTTAGTATTACACACATTTAGCACATAATGCTGCTATCTTGTGAACAGTTGGTTGTTGATTGTTGAATGCAATTTTTTAAATGGAAGCTTCTGTTGAGTTCTTATTACACAATAAATACTCTTGCACCTTGAATCTTGCAACTGACAGATAAAGCATGAAAAACTAATAGTAAAACTAATGAAAACTAAACTAAAACTAAGCATTAAACAAAAAAAATAAAAGCTAAGAAAAATGAGCAAAACCACTCTAAAAACTAATTAAAACTGAATTAGAGAAAAAAAGTTAAAATGAAAAAAAATAAACTATAATATAAAATCCAAAACTATTATAGAATTGGTCTGCACAGCTGAATAGGCCTGGCAGATCTACCATTTGTAACAGTCGTAATTGTGTGGTGTCTCTTTACGACAGTCTAAGCTTTTGTTAGTGATGTCACAAGTGTGCGCCACCGCTCCTCTGTACAGAGCGTGGGAGAAACGTGTTGGCAGATGAACGCATGGATCGAGGCGGACCTCTATTTTTCTATCTCCCCAACTCTTTGTAATGTTACGGGTTGTATGAACACTGCTTATTTTCATGTATGATAATGCAGCAGCCGTTACACCGGGCTTTATAAGGTTGGTGAAGAATACATTTATTAAAGGGCAACACTGTGGAATTCCCAGTACCAGTGTAGTTGTGCGTTTTTGACTGTCTGCTAAGTACATCTGCCGCCTCCTCTTCACCACCAAACACAACCCAAACGTTACACAGTCCTGGCGACCACAAGAGAGCAGATTCTAAAGGTGGTGAGGAACGGCATGCAGCTCCTACCAGTGAAGGGAAGGGACACACACTCCTGGATTCAAATTACACAGTGCCACATTGCATGCCTCTGAAGGAACCTACTAGTCACCCAGATTCAGCTTGGCACCACTCTCCAGATTACTACCATGCCAACGCTTCAGTTCAGCCCACAGTCACTTCGCTGAAAGGTACCCTATTCGCTCTCAAGGGATCACCTACTCATCAACACACGTCAGCACCTGAAGCCCGAAACTTTAAACGGACTTTAGTGATTGCTAGCCTGATGGGTTCCCCTTTCACTGCCAAGACACTTCGGTTGGCCAAACGCACCCAGTGGACGCCCACAAGCAGATATATCACCATCTCAGGGGTTTGCCACTGCAGAAAATCGATCATGCTAAGCCAGGGCGGCTAATGGGATCAGACCACCCACATTTGGTCACCCCAGTGGAGCCTGTCCGAATTTGCGCTCCACAGACAACATAGGGCTATAGTAGTAATTTTACTCGGGCTGTTGCAAGAATTCCGCGAATGGCAGCTCTTTTGAAGTTCACAGGATGCCATGCCACTCCTACAGGTTCCTAATATGCCCATGATGTTTGTACCTAAGGTGGCAGTGCTCCCTCTGCTTGGCAGTACAGAGCAGCAGTTGTCCAAGTCGCAGATTCAGAGAGTACAAAGGAAAGGTTATGTTGTTAAAATTGAGCATGGAGCAGAGAACTCTCCCACTAGTTGGTACATCCCACACAACATGGTGCAGCATAACAGCAAGAACTGAGTTGTATTTAACTGCTCTTTACAGTTCCAGGGACAAAGCCTCAACGACCTTCTCCTGGACCTACTTTGGGGCTACGCCTCCTGGCAGTGCTGTTAAGATATTGAGATCATCCCTTTACAACATCCACGCACTGTTTCATCAGGTCCGACTTCTGAAGGAAGACCAGCCAGTCAGCCAGTGCAGGATTGTAAATGTAAAGACCCCCCTGCTATGAGTGGAGAGAGCTTCCTTCTGGCACCATGTGCAGCCCATACTGCACTGTCTTTGCTCTACAGAAACATGTGTTACACCATAGCCATCCAGGCGAGAATGTTTGTGAGACTGTGATGCAGTTATTCTATGTTGACAACTGTCTCCAGAATTTGGCATCCGAATTTGAAGCCACAGCACTTGTAGTTAAAATACAGAGCTTTCTGGCTGGAGGAGGTTTTGAGTTGAGACAATAAGCAAGTAACCAGCCCTCCATCATCAGCCACCTCCCCTCAGAGCTTCCATCTAACAGGGCTGAACTCTGGATAACACATGGCAAGCCCAATGTGCAAGAATCAGCATTTGGACTCCACTGGAACTGTGCATCAGATAGACTTTGCTATTATCTCCACCCAGTTGATCACCCCCAAGTGACTCCGAGTACAATTTACAAGGTTTTAGTAAGTCAGTATGATCCGCTTGACTATATTGTACCATGCATAACATGAGATAAGATCATTGTTCAGCAGATGTGGGCTTCATGAAGAGATTAGGATGACTCCAACCTTCCAGAGGATCTCCTCCAGGCTTGAAAGGACTGGGAGCAAGAACTTCCCAAGTTGCAAACCACTTCTTTAGCCTGTTGCTACACCAGCTCTGCCATAGATGCAAGCATCTGTCATGCTTTCCATATATTCTGTGATGCTTCTGAGTGAACTTATGGATCTGTGGCTCATCTCAGAAGTGAAGGTGCACATGGGAGAGTAGAAGTTGCCTTCCCAACAGCCCGTTCCAGAGTAGCGTCCTAGAAGCAACAGACCATACCCGCTTTGAATTATGTGCAGCACTGACAGGGGCGCAGCTGGCACAGGTGCTTACTACCAAACTGACAGTCCTTCTCCACCATGTCACTCTTTGAACAGACTCTACTATAGTACTAGAATGGCTACAGTCAGACATGCTAGTACTAGAGTCTTTGTTGGTACTCATGTGACTGAAAAACATGATTTGACTGACCTGGCAGCCTGGAGATATGTGGATTCCGCCAGCAACCCACCAGACGACATTTCAAGGGGAAGACATCTGTCTGAATTAGGTGACCAAGGTCGCTGGTGCCAAGGTCCCCCATTCTGCCATGAGTCTCCAGAGCCGTTGGCAGAGAAACCCCATCTTACATCTGTTATTGACGAGGAGCTACGGAAGCCCTTTATCTGCCTACATCTCAACACTCCACTCAAACTGCCTTTACCTAATCCAGAGCAGTTCCACGCATTGAAGCAGCTCCTTACAGCACAATTTCTGCGTGAGTCAGCAGATGCCACTCCCACTGTAGATGATTATGAGAAGGCAGAAAATGTTACTACAACAAGTATAGCAAGATTGTTTTCTGGTCTAATTGGAAGGGTACAACCCATTCCTGAAATCCAGCCATCTGATTATTCTGGCTCCTGCTCTGGATACAAATAAAGGGGATCATCTTTGTCACAGTCCCTACCTTGACCAATCTACTATCCACCCAGTTATGCTTGATCCTAACTACAAAATCACTCAGTTAATTATTAAGGATATGGATGAAACATTATACCATCCCGGAGTAGAACGAGTGTTTGCCAAAGTTCGCTGGCAATACTGGATGTTGCGGGGGAGAAAAGCAGTTAAGCGGTACCAATGAGGGTGCCTTGATTGCAAGTGGAAGTGAAGAGGCAAACCAGAGATACCTATGATTGTAGACTTGGCCCTTATAAGACTCCGGCTTCACCAGCCTCCATTCTACTCAACAGGCATGGACTGTTTTGGCCCATACATTATTAAAGTTGTCCAAAGAAATGAGATGCAATGGGGCATTATATTTAAGTGCCTCACCACTAGAGCAGTCCATCTTGACCTCCTCTCCACCATGGACACAGACTCCTTTCTTATGGCACTCCAGCCATTCAAAGCACTCCGGGGGAAAACCATTTGAACTGCTTTCTGATAAAGGCACTAACTTTATAGGCAGGAGGGAGAGATGAAAGAAGTTTTTAATGCCCTTCAGCCTGAACTACAGGCCCAGCTTGCTGCTCAGCAGTTGGGGTTCTCTTTCCCACCAAGTTCTCCCCATTTTGGTGGGTTCTAGGAGAGAGACATTCGCTCCTTGAAAATGGCCCTTTAGGGCCGCAAACTGTAACAGAAGAGGTCCTGCAGACTGTCTTCACAGAAGTTGAAGGGATTCTGAATTCAAAGTCCCTGGGTTACATATCCTCAGATGTGACTGATGTGGACCCAGTCACTTCAAACTCTCTGTTGATGACATAGGTGAGCCATTTTGGTGTGGAAGAACTTGACTGGCCTGCACAGAGTCACGACCTCAACCTGATAGAACACCTTTGGGATGAATTAGAGCAGAGACTGTGAGCCAGGCCTTCTCAGACCTCACAAATGCACTTCTGGAAGAATGGTCAAAAATTCCTATAAACGTACTCCTAAATCTTGTGGAAAGCCTTCCCATAAGAGTTGAAGCTGTTATAATTGCAAAGGGTGGCCCAACATCATATTAAGCCCTATGGATTATGGGATGTCACTCAAATTCATATGAGTGTGAAGGCAGGCAAGCAAATACTTTTGGCAATATAGTGTATATTATTACAGATAAATTAGTCAAAGAGTAATACCACTATGACCAGCAATAATTAGAAAAGGCAGTGGTGCTAAAATCCACTAGTCTGAAAAGGAGTACAGAACATACCGCTGAGGCCAGTGCATATCCAGCCAGTTCTGCATTGCCAATGTGTCCACAGAATATAGAGATAACAAATGGCAGGAGGAAGTTCAGAATCTGAGACAGCACCTGTAGAAACAAACAGAATGAAGGAATTAAAAGGACACGTATCATGCAAAATCCACTTTTTAGCCCATAAATACATTTTGTTGTGTACTTTGAGTGTGTAGCAGTGCAGGAAATTTAAATGCATTCTGTTCCGGTGCTGCGTATATATCTTTATATTCTTTTTGGGTCATATTTTTCAGGCTGTTCAGTTTTCTCTAGTCCCTGTGACGTTTTCTGTCCTCTGACTTCACAGTATTTGCCGTGGAACTGCTAAAGAAGGGCATGGACATCCGGCTAGCCAATCTCATGAATCTGCCTTTTTTTTTTTCGGGCAGTGATTTTATAGTCCAGTTTCGTTAAGCTGAAGTTGCATGTAGGTTTGTCATCTTCATTCTCCTGCTCTGGGTCAGACTCTGACTCAAACATATAGGGCTGGATGGATAACTCTTCCATTGTTGACATTTTTAATAAACTTGTGAATAAAAGGTTGCTCATAGTCGTATCGCCCGTAATCTTATCGCTGCTATCAAACTACAAAAATGTCAGAACGGGGTGGAATTGACCGCTGTGTGGCCTGAAGGGGGGGAGGGGCGTGAAATCTCTCATTCACATTTAAAGAGACCGCACCAAAACGGGTCGCTCTAAGACGCACATCAAAAAAGGTGTAAAAGAGGGGTCTGTGGATAATGAGAAATTCATACCAAAGCATTGCAGTTCTACTTTATATAGACGACAAGTGAATTATTTACATATAAAAAAGAGAGGTTTTAAAAGCATGATATGTGTCCTTTAATAATTTGTAAATAAAGTGAAACTACAGCAGTTTATTGTTACTGTTTCCTGGTGACTTATCATTATCAGTTGTCAGCAAAGTAGTGAGAAAGCAGTATTATGAAATCACAAGGCCTGGACTTCCGGTGACTAGCTGAGTGATGGATGCATAGTCGCTTGGCTCCGGCACAACCGAACTGAAATCCGCCCCTCACACTCGAGAAAACCAACTCAAGTTAATCTAAAAACAATATGAGGAGGGGTAAATCCGCAGGAAGACAGAAACACACCAAACAATCGATACTGGAAGTAAACTCGCAGACTGAACAGATGGAACAACTCGGAAGGCAACGCGACAACTGACTTCGTACAGAATCTACTCAAAAAAGAACTGCCACTACCCGACGGCATGCTCCTCCAGATACAGCGAGCACACAGGGCCCTGACACGGAAACCAATGCCGAACGCAACACCTAGATCAGTAATCGTAAACTTTCTCCAGTACGAGATAAAAGAAACAGTCCTTCGTCTCACCTGGAAAAACAAGGTGCTAATGAACAATAAACAAATTTTCTTCGACCACGATTATGCCTATGAGGTGATGGAAAAACGCAAAATATACAGGGAGATTAAAAAGGCACTAAGAGAGAAAGGCATCCGCTTCCAAACGCCTTTCACGTGGATTCGCTGGCTATTTTTGTGTAAAGCTAACCGAACCTCTATATATAATACATGAAAATAGAAACGTTATTCTAATCTAAATTTTAATCCTAATGAATGCTCTCAGCTTGAATCTGTTATGTAGGACACAAACTGTGAAAGGAAATTTAAACACAGCTCTAGTCTCTGTGTTCTCCATAGTAGAGGGTGACTGTGCCTCCACCTAAACACAATGATGAGGATACTCAGGGGTTACAGTGGGATTCAGAAGGTGGAGGAACCCTAAGATCAGCTGTAGTGGCTCTGCATGGGGAGAAGAATCACAACTTTCTATTGTGAGCTGCAGTAAATGATGTTGGTGTGCAGGCTGTAAACAGCTGACCTGATGCTGCTGCTCTGAGGTTTACTGCTCTGTTTGGATGAACTGAATTCACGAAGATGTAACCGAATATTTCACAGCTATCTGAGCTGATCCCCATCTCCTACACTGACAGCATACAGGCTGTAGAAATGTTGGATTCAGTGAATGAATCTCAGCATCAGCAGCTTTGATTCAAACTCATCTCTGCTGCACT